>JAJKFJ010013965.1:0-11327 GCA_027382625.1 Tetmemena sp. SeJ-2015 | reverse complement strand
AATTTATTTAAAAAAAAAAAAAAAAAACATATGAAATTTACTTTTAGAGATTTTATTAATCTAATTAAGAAAATTTTCTTAATTGATAATTATTAAATTTTCCCACATGCTTGAAAAAATTCAAATATTGTTTATTGCTAATTATATTAATGTCTTTATAAATGATGGAACTGGCTGCAAATCTTGCCTGAGTGGTTGCTCTGACTGTAAAAGTAATTCTCTTGTCCTTAAGCCTACATTATGCGCTGCATGTTCCCCAGGTGCCGAATAACTTACTATCAATTCTTAAACAGTTTATTATGTATACCAGGGCAATATATTATTTGAATTTAATCACTATTTAAATGAGATTTATAGTTTGTCGACTGGCTTAAAATTTAGGAAATTTTCCATCGAGCAAGGTTGTTAAAGTGTAGATTCTATTTTCATAATTTACAAGCCACTAATCAAGCTACACTTATTCTCTTTCATCTTAAGGAACCCCTGACTATGTTTCATTAGAGTCTACTACTAATTTGAGATCAGGACTAATTATGACTATAACAACTCCATCAACAACAGTTGCTAGTATTTAATTAAATTATCACAGTAAGGCTTTACTATAACTTAGTTTATGATTTTAATATAATATTAGATACTTAATTAAATATAAGATATTGAAATTAGTAATTTTAAAGCCTTTTCTCTTAAATAATATTTTTTAATATTTTTTGCTTGTAAATCTAAATTCTATAGCTAAAAACATCTTACTGGATATTAAATGCAAGCTCAAAATAATACAAGCAATTAAGTTTCGCTAGAAATGAATAAATAAGCAAAATTAAATTCTTAAGTAATCTTTAAAATATTACTAAACTAATTTTGTCAATTTAGGATATAATTAAAAGAAAATAAACTTCTTCTATTGTAGAAAAGATTAATCTAATGACTATCCTTTAAAAGTAAATAAATGATAAATTAAAAAGGTAAAATGATTTAAGTAGTATGAAAGTTTCGATTGAGCAATATTCTGGGGGTGTGATGATTGACAAATAGATAATTTAATTTAGCGTAGATTCTTCCTAGCCCTCAGTCTATGTGACAAATGCACTCGATACAGTAGTTCTCAGCTATCCTTCTTCAAACAAAATAGCTGAGTCTAACTTATTTGTTGATCAAACTGGAAATGTACCTTCCAATTTATAATACACTTGCGATGGTGGAACTACATTCATCACTTCAACTTCCTCTGTTTTAATCAAAAATTATAATCAGTTAAGTTTTAAAAATATATGGGAAACTTAACTTTCTGAAAACTGATAATATCACTGGCAGAGATTCAACTTATCATAAAGCAATAAAAAATAAAAATAATTGCTGCAGTAATTTTCAAATAGCTAAGAGTAAATTACTATTATTTTTATTGACGCTTATTCATTAAAACTTATTTAGACTCTTATTTGGCCAATCCACAAATAATATTTAATGATACAGAGATCTTAAAAAGCACGATTCTCTTTCTATTAGTGCAATATTTATTTAATTACTACATAATTTACCTTATATGGATTTAATTCATTTAAGTTTAAGTTTATAGGGAATCATAAATGTATAAATTATTGTAAAAATATAAATCCTTTATATAAAAAATTTTAATTAAATTCGAATCATTTTTATTTTATCTCTGCGAATAAATTTTACTTGTCAAATGGAAGCAAGTCTAGCATAAAGCTACTCAGCTTTATATATGATAAGACTTCGTATTCAGGAATTTCTAAATGCCAAATGATATCAGGAGCCTCAACTTGGACATTCACAGTTATATTTTTTTCAAATCACTCCCCTCAATTTATTTATCAACTTAATTTCATTAAATATTAATTAAAACATCCTCTATAACATGCAATAAACTTTTAAATTATAAAATGTGGATTGCTTAAATCTATTAAATATTTCCCACTATCCTTTTCATAATTATACTAAGTTTGTTATAATTTCACTATATCGTATGTTTATTTTCAATGGATAAACGATGTTGAACTGCCTGATTCAGAAGTATTTAATCCTTATGTTTTCAATAACTTAAAATTTAAATCATATTTTTTAAAAGTTATTTTTTTAATTTAAAATCAGTATTTTGACAATATAAAAACACTAATTAAGAATTTTAAAATTGCAAAATTATTTGTTATTGATTAGTTAAATTTTTAGCATTATAGCTTCTTTTAAAACGATCCAATTAAACTAAGCATAGATGAAACTTTATTCTTTGATTCTTTCTGAATCAAAGAATTAGAAATTATCCAATATATAATTACAAAGAAAATCTTAAAAGAATAATTTATCTTTTTAAAAACTCTTCAAATTTACTTAGATTTAAATAATAGCTCATATCATGTGCTTGCATAATAGACATAAAATATTACAATAAAAAAATTTAGTACTTAAAATACTTAAATTTTAGCAAGGCAAAACATACTTTTTGAGTTAAATTGTTTGTTGCAAATAGTCCAGTGACATTTGATTTTTCAGGATTGGTGTCTGACTAAGATTTGGGTATCCAGCTTCCCGAATCTTTTAAGCTGATCATTTCAATATAGATCACCATTTATTATTGATTGTATCATATCTAGTTCTAGTACTGATAGCACTTTAGTGTCTTCTCTTACTGCAAATGGTGTAAACGAAGCCTCTTTTGACTATGAATGGAAAGCAACATTCTATTATAGTGGTAGTGCTTATCCAACTTCATCAGTCCCAATAACTCTCTACGCCTATGTAAAAGATGAGAGTGGTGCAATAACTCCATCTGCTCCTTTCTAGCTAACAATTGTAGGGTGCCACTCCTCTTGCAAAGAATCGTTCTGCTCAGGTCCTAGTTAATTTGATTGTACTCAGTGCCCTGATGGATAGGCTTTATTCTATGAAGGAGAAGAGAAGAAATGCATGGGTGCTTGTCCCGCAGGATAGAGACTACCTTTTAATAGCCCTTGCTGCGTTGCTTGTACTACTGGTTGCACATATATGTAAATTAATAAGAATAAAGGCTTTGATATATTAGCACAACTTGTTCTGGCGCTGGTCTTGAGTTGAAAGCGTCTTAATGTCAGGAGTGTGATTCTAGTAAATATGAGATGCCCTTGGATGGAGAATCATCAATATGCGCCTCTTCATGCGATGTAGGCTATACTTTTGCAACAGGCTCCAAGAAATGCATATGTAAGTTTTTAAGTTTATTTATTTATTGTAATAGAGACAAGAAACCCACAGCTATCTGCTTCCACCATTTTGTCTTAAATAACTCTCAGACCAGGTCAATATACTTACAATAGTTTAAAAGAAATATTAAGTTACTCAAATTATGCTATCAAAATTATAAAATTTAAATTCATTTTAGCTAAGTTTTTAAGTAACTTATAGGACTTTAAATTGATCAGCTACATTTTTTATCAAATATAATTATAAATTCTCGCTTATAAATCCTTTTGAGTTAGAAAAAAATTAAAATAGTTAAAAACTGAAAATTTTTTATTTTTCCCTCACATTCAATTAATTTTCCTTAAATTTTATGATTTTCATTACATTTAAGCAGAAAATTTATTTCTAAATTAGATTTTATACTTATGAATATCTACTCTTAAATAATTTCATCCAATAAAGATGTAACATAATTCAACATTTAAGAAAATAATTAATTTAATTCAAATGAATTTAAACAAAAATCTAATTGCAAATGTTTAAGAAAATGATTTGATTCTAACCCCTCCCTTATAATTAAACTTATGGAATTTTATAAAAGTATTTAAAATGTTCTCAAATATATAAAATGCGAGGTCCTAATTGATCTTTGAAAAAGAAAATTTAAATTTCCACGATTTCAGAAAATAATTCAGCATTTGGTTTTAAAAAATTAAATAACATGGATATAGCAATAATTTACTCATGACTTCATGATTGATGTTGAAAACTTGTTGAGCTACGAACCAAGTCTCTCTGTTTATAAATCTGGGTTAAAAGTAGATGTGAACTGGATTACAGTAGAGAAAAAAGATGTAAAAACTTTCTCACTAAATCTAGGATTCCAAAATCCAATTCCTCTCACTTCAGATCAATTTAGTCCTGATCAGTTCGTTATCAAGATTAAAATCACTCAATATCTATTTTAATGTCTCTAATAAACACTATTAAAGCATTTTTAAACAAAATATATCAAGAAATTATTATTTAAAATTTAAGACTTTTAAATTAAAATACAAAATTTATTTAATAACTTGAAGCAAGACAAGCAAATTAATTTTTGAGTTTATTAGCAATAATTTAAAAATTCTATTTTAATGAATCGGATCTTAATATATTGATTTTATGAAAATATCAAGGTAAATTATATATTCAATAACCAGACCAGAAGAGTACTACATAAGATATAAATTTGACATTAAACCCTAAGCTTGCTGTTGGATTAAAATCAACAGTTTCCCTTTAGCTTGGCGCAGCTGTTCCTGGCATTCCTTTTGAATTCTTCGTTAAGAACAGTTACTTCCAAGTTCTCTCTGGAGACTACTTTACTTTATATTGCAGTTCAAATGATTAGTTGATTACCCTCAAACCTTATGGAATTGATTTCAGAATAAATGGAACAGTACCCAATAACACCTATGCCAATTCTTTTATAACTATTCCTTGCTACACAATCAATAGCATTTAAGACAAATCCACTTTCAACTTCAAAATATAAGTCAACCCAAATATGCCACCTGTGCTAACATCTTATACGAAATTTACATTATAATTATCTAGTTAAGAAAATATATTCACTTTTAAGAATACTTGGTTTTTCATTAAAATTATTTTTCAAATTTGAAAGATAAAATTGATTAATTATTGTTTCTACTATTTTATTTTAATCTTAAAAAGACACAAAGATTTACCTAGGTGATACATTTTTACAAACCTACAGCTCCTAATGTACTGATTCAGAGAATATTATTTCACTCCATAACATAAATATTCAAGAAATTAGAGTGCCAATCAATATGTAAATTCCATAGTTATAAAATAGGAAGATTACCATTATGACAAAATAGAAACTTTTCATTGCATTTTAATAATATTATATGAATAAAGACATCTGGAGAGACTTAATTTCAAGTCCCCTATCATTTAAATTTTCTTGTTTCTCAGGTAATACCTTTAAACAAAAAAATTTAACTTCTTTTGCTATATTGATTTTAAAAAACAACTATTTTCCTTTTTATAACTCCAGATAAATATATTTTAGTTGCTTATCTCCTCAAATTAAAATGATGGATTTTTCTTTCCCTGTGTTATCAGGCTACCATAGCCAAGATTTTATATGGAAGTAAAAACTTAATAAACTTTTGTTTCATGCACGCAAAGCTCTTGCATTAGACCTCTATTTTAAAGTATTAAAAAATATGTTTATCAATAAAAGAACTGCTATTTTATTTGGTAACTTTTAACAACTTTTTGCAGTTTTTTGGCAATTTAAATGCAGATATACCATTAAATATTTTTTTAATTATTTTAGAAACTCACAGAAATTGCTTTTTGTTAATTTTTTAATACAGTAATTAGATATTAATAACAAATAAAATTACTAGAGGAAGTAATTATATTTTGAAATTATCTCTTATTTTACCATTTTATTCAATTATTTTTTTGGAGAAAATTTCACAAAATTTTGTAGCTTTATAATTTAAAAAAGAGAGAACTAAAGTTTGGCTGGGGGGGGGCCCTTCCTCGACAGTAAAATTTTATAATAAATAAATATTAGAAAAAATATGTTTATTAGGTAATTTTCGCTCCTAAATCTGATTCTTCCAGTTATAGAGGTGCATTCGAACATATAAGGCTTCAAATTATCATCCTGATTCAGCCAGTTAGAGGTCAGATTCACATAAATAAAATCTATATTTTAAGCTATTTTTTAGCTATTGTAAAATAAATTTTTGGTGCATTTTTTAAAAAGAGCAACATTTTTATATAAACAAAATTTAATTCATGAGTAAGGGACCAATGCCACAATTTTTCATCTATACCTTTTTGAGGCTTATAGCTAAATTATGTTTTGTTTATATAAAAATGTTGCTCTTTTTTATAAATTGCACTTTAAATTTATTTTACAATAGCTAAAAAATAGCTTAAAATATAGATTTTATTTTTGTGAATCTGAACTCTAACTGGCTGAATTAGGATTAAGATTTGAAGCCTTAGATGTTCGAACAGGCCTCTATAACGAGAAGAATCAGATTTAGGAGCCAAAATTACCTTATAAAAATGTTTTTTTCTAGCCTTTATTCATTATAAAATTTTACTGTCGAGGAAAGGCCCCCCCCCAAATTTAATAAATAATAATATTCTAAACTGATATATTTAGTATTTATTTATACTATGAAGATGAAAAGGCCTTCTTATTTTAGCTTAATAAACGCACCATTCACAATTAGTATAAAAACTAAACACAAGCTTTGTATTATAATGACTCAGGAGATCATAATATTTAATTTGGTGGTGGTCATTGCATAAAACTTAGTGATAACGCAAATTTTAATCAAAGTAGCTATTGCTATTTAGGATTTACATATCAGCCACCTCTTGGATATACTTATGGTGAGTAGAACACTAAAGACTATTTGGCAGGAAAATACAATTTCAAAGTTATTGACTATGAAATATATTTAGTCAAAGGATTAAAGTGAATCATAAAATCCATATCTTTAATAATTTTTATTAATTTCTTTTAAACTATTATCCGTTCAGCCCCGATTTTTCAAAAACTTTTGAGTCTCCTTCTGTAAAGCCTGGACGAACGAGGACGAAGCACTTTCCATCTGGGTTAAAACTTGGTACTGTGAGCGCTCCTTGTCGGCCAAGTATTGCTAGAAAAATGTCAAAAAAAGGTAATTTTACTTTATTAAATCCCACAACTGTAGGGTTATTTATGGATTTGAACATGCCAATCATGGATGGATTTGAAGCCACTTCTCTAAAGTTCAGTAAAAAGACTAAAAACAGTGGCTACTTACCGGGCAAGCTGGCTTCCTAGCCAGTAGTCAAAAACCGGGGCTGAACGGATAATATTAAAAAGAAAGAATTTGATTTTTTTAATTATTTAAATAGAAAATGGTAAATCTTTATAACCAACTTTTCAATTTAAAAACACTAACGCATTATAAATATACAATTTTAACAAATAAATTGCAATTTTCCAATCACACTTAAAACTATATTATTAGATCCTTTCTAATTCACACTAGGTTTTGAAAACAGATTTACTTTAATTTGGTATTAAAATGCAAGAATAAAATTTGTTTTTTAATAAAATACAATTGCTCCTTGCTCACTGATCTGAGCTACCTTACTTTAAACTAAATTATTTGCATTTATTATTTTAAAAGAATGAATGTTGCTGATGCCAATCTTCAATATCAGTACAAAAAAGAGTTGTTTGCTCAAAATAGCACGAGAGCTCCACCCATCCAGTCTGACCTCCACGACAACTGCAAACCTAGCAGCTCGCAGCCAGTCACTGAGGGCGATCTCACAACAACAAGGGGGGAGCAGAAGCTCTGAACCCCTTCTGCCATCTTTAGCTCTCACCCTCGGCAAGTCCTTGGGCTTCACTCAAGGTCAGTGAGAGGAGTTGCCTTCTGTGCTGAGGTAGGCTTTGGTGGCTCGCTGAGTCAGCCATTCTTTTGAAAATTAACTCAAGAAATAGGTTTAAATTATAAAAAGAAAGATAAGATCTTAAGAAGAGCTTGTATTTAAAAATGATTCCCCTTAGATTTTCAGGCTTAGTTTAAACTCTTATAGATAATCACTATGCTCTAATCATTTTAGACTAAATCCCATCTTTAATAATAATTTAATAATTATCTTATAACCCTCATTTCAATTCTCTTATTTACCTTTAGTTTTAAGACACTCTATCTAATGAGCTACTTAAGCGGACTTTGGTTGGATTACTAACTGATTCGATGAAGCCCTCAGCAAGGCACGAAAGTACTTAAGCTTCAAATGTATATGAATATGAGAAATGACTTAGCTCTGCATCATATCAGCATTCTCCTAATAAAGCAATTCTATTCAAATTGTTCATTCAGAACTCATCTTGGGTGAAATCCGTCAGAGTTAAAATCCCCAGGCTCAAAAGAAACATCCTGTCTTCGATGCGCAGTTTTTCATTGATGAAGAATAAGAAGAAATTTTTCATCTAGAATGAACTATAAATACAAAAATTAGTCAATAAAAGTTGGGAGTAAAATTGTTGCATGATGTTACAACATTTTTACTCCCAATATTCATCATAGCCAAAATTATCGCAATACATAAAATCCAGAACCTTCAGTCAATATAAGATCATGGAATCAGAAAGACTAAAATATTCATGCCCGCACTGCAAGGAAAGCTTCGAGAAAGCAAGCTCGAGGAGGTCTCACTGGAGTCGAGACCTAATCTGTCATCGGCTACATTGCGGTCTTCGAGAACATACATAAGCAGCTTATTTGCTTCTCATGCCAACACATTTACTGAAGAACATAACTGCAAGAGACACAAGAAAAAGTGTAAACAGGGAATCGAGAGCCCTAGGATAAACAAACAGCTTAATTAGAGACTGAAAGTGAAGACAGACTTCGAAAGATTAGAGAAGGCAAAGAGAGAGGCCTTCAGATCTCAAGGCATGCTGAAATGCCCTTCATATCTCAACAATGTCAGCCAAGCCAACGCCAACACCACAAGCTTCGCTCCTTAATTTTGAGCGTGCTCTCGGCTTGATCTCATTAGAGATTGAGAGCAGATGTGAGAAACGATCATTTCTAGGAGAACTTGATGAAGATAGTGTCGTCGGACTATTAAATGCTATTCCAAGTCATAGTTATAGACCCAGCCTGGTAGACACGCAATCAAGTTTTGGAGGAGAGCGGCTACAAGCTTGAGAAAACATTGAAATAGGTCAAGCTCACATGTCGAGGTAATATAATAAATTTGAAGTAGACCTAATATTCAGAGGAGCATTGCTTGATAGGCTTCAAGGGCTCAATTGATAAATAGGATCTTGAAAATCTGCCTTCAGAAATCTACTCTCAAGTGAGGAGCCATTCTGAGAAGCCCGAGGAGCTCTGGGAATGGATTGACAAGTACTACTCGGGTTCAAAAGGTTGGAGATATTCGTCCGCCTTCATGCCGTGAGAAAGTTTACCGTGCATGTGGGCCTTGAGTTGGAAATGGATTCAACTATGAAGATTGAATGAAATGAGTATACAGGAGAGGTATATAATTAGTAAAATATCTAAATTAAAATTTAAACTCATGTTCATGCATTCTATTATTTTCGCAATCTCCCCCTTGCATTATTTTAAAAACTTTTTCTCTTGTGTCATGCAAAGCCTTGGGCTACCTTATATATGTAATATTTAAAAATCTCTGTACAGTAAATGAAGATGCATTATAATTTAACTTCTACTTCAAATCTTTATCTTTATATACAATTTTAACTAAATGATTTAAATAATTTATTTAATTTCTTATAAAATAATATAACATTAATTTAAATATAGATATGCTAAACATATTTTGCATTACTAATTAGAAACCCAGGTTTAACTTTAAGTAGCAAGTGTATTTATTCCATACAGTTCTTTTGAGGGTTTTATTCTAATTAAATATTTTGAGAATGCTGGTGAAGGAGAAGAACATTCCCAATAATTGCAGAAATTAATTATTAAAAAAAATTTACTTTGTTTTAAGTTTTGTAAAAAAAGAAATTCTTGGGCTACAAGGTGCGCTTTCAGTACTTACTTTGAGAATAGAAGGCAAGAGATTAGTGCAACTTCGTTCAGGGTTTACAAAAGGATACTGAGAAATTTTTTGGATAATCTGTGCTGAACTTATAATATTAATTATAAATATTAAGATATTAGATATAGCGGCATATATTTGTTGAATAATTTTTAATTATCTTTGATATAGTTTAGTACTCAAAGTAAGAGTTATTTTAATTAAAATGAGAAGTCTGATATATATTAATTTATTGTAATTTCGCTTAATATCTTATAAAAGGAAAATAAATTGAGAGGATCTTTTGTTTGTAAAATAGAATATTTAATATTGATGGTAGAATCTGCAAAGCTTTCAATCTATCAGGAAACGTTTATTACACACAATTAAATGCTTCAATGCACTTATGTAAGTTAAAATATAGCAAACAGTATCAAATTAAACAAAATTAAAAAAGATTAACTTTATTAAAATTGTCTCAGCTTAAAAAGCTTATACATAAAAAATATCAATTTAAAAATCTAAAGTAACTTCAATCAATTTTTGTAAAATCTATATTTATTTCATAATTTTTTATTTTAAAATTATATTAAAATTTTGTAAAAATTATAGGAAATAAATTGACTTTATCTTATTTTGAGATGTGATCTTAAAGCAATTTAATGTTGACATTTTATTAATTATCAAATAATTAATGATTTTATGAACGAGAGAAGCAACCAATAGTTGTGGATTGTGAGCATGTGATATGTTAGAAATGTTACGAATCAAATTGTTTGAGTGGACAAAATGGAGTGTTCAAATGTAAATTTTAAGGATGCTCAGAGGAAATAGAAATTAGACTAAAACCACAAATTTTAAAAATACTTTTTAAGCAGATTAGTGATCAGGATGACAACTTAAACTTTTCATTAATTTGTATGCTTTCAAAATTTAATAAAAGAATTATTTAACATTTATGACAACTTTAATAATAATTTAATTTATTTAAAAAGACGATATAATTTCTTAAATTCCAAGATCTAACTTATTAAAAAAAATAAAAATTGTGCTGACCTTTTTTTAATAGCTTAGGAATACTTATAGGGAAGATAGATTTCAGTAATTGAGAAATTAGTTACTGGCTTAAAAAATGATTAAATTAAATGAAGGAGTTTAATAATAAATTTATTCATTTATATTATAGAACTAATTAATATTTTAAAAATTTGCGAGGAAAAATATAACTCTAAGAGTAGCATATAACTATAGTCATCTAATGTTCATTAGCATGGATGCGATGAAGGAAACGTAGAGGTTCAATACATCATTATCACTACAGAAGCAATAAGCAAGTGCGCTCTCATATCTCACGCTGAGTAATGTTGAATTGCATCGAGAGCGCGCATCGAAACTTCAACTGCGATAGAGAGTGAAGTACAAACAAGCATATACTCTTTATATACTGTGTATTTACTCTATGTCACTCACTTATCTCTATACGCTCTAAGTAGAAATGATGATTATATACTTGAAATGATAAGTGATGAAGAGTGCAAATGCATTTTCCA
>JAJKFJ010013959.1:0-11329 GCA_027382625.1 Tetmemena sp. SeJ-2015 | reverse complement strand
ATAATAGGTGCAAATTTGTAATCACTTAGAAAATTATATAAATAACTCTGAAACATCCCTGAAATGAAAAAGATAAGTTTTATATATTAATGAAGAGGATTCATAATAAAAACTCATTTTTAAAAACAATTTAATATTTTGCAAAAAAGGTTTCGCTCATTTTAAATTCTAGGTTAAATTTAATGATTTATGAAAAAATACAATTATATAAAAATAATTTAACGAAATATTCACTTCCACTAATATTTAGTTTAAATATTTAAAGTATTCACATAAAATTATACTAAGAATCTAAAGGAAATAAATGTGAAACACAAACTCTTCAAGTGATCTTATATTTCTTCTTCTAATTAAAACCTCTTTATTGACTTTAATTTTTAAAAGAATGGCTGGACCTGACGATCTCCAACTCCATCAGCAAAAAAAACAGTTTGAACCTAGCACGGGAGCTCAACCCAGCCAGTCTGACCTCCTCGACTCCTGCCAGCCAAGAAGCTAGCTACCGAGGCAGACCTCAACTGAGTCGGCGGCTCGTCCCTCTCACTGACCTTGGATGAAGTCGCTCGGACTTGCTGAGGGTGAGAGCGAAAGATGGTTGAGGGAGTTCGGAGCTTCAGATCCCATGCCGACTGAGTTGAGGTCAGACTGGCTGGGTTAAGCTCCCGTGCTAGGTTCAAACTGTTTTTTTGCTGATGATGATGGAGTTGGAGAGCGTCAGTAGCAGCCATTCTTTTAAAAATTAGCGTTAATAAAGAGGAAGAAAAATAAGAGCACAAAAAGGGCTTATATTTCACAATTATATTCCTTTAGATTCTCAGGTATAATTATTCACATTGATTTTTAAAAGAAAAATATAAAAACTATAATAATGTGTTTACATGTCTTTCATTTTAATTCTGAAGTCTGCATTTTATAATTATTAAATCTGTAAATGTGAACTTATAAAATATAGGTCGAATTTGCTGCATAATATTTTGCTTCAGACTTCGTAGCAATAACCCTTTTTGCTGATATCTAATATCATAATTACCATGATCTTTATAGAGAGATAGAGAGAGATAGAGAGAATATGAAATTTGAATTTTATCGAATTAAACGCAAAAGAAAGATAAAAGACTCGTAAAGACTCCTTATCAAGGCAAGTCCATCTTGCAAATTAAGTAAAAATGTTTTAATTGTATTTTAAATTATCATAATAAAAAGCAATAAATTTTTAGGCTGTGAGATTAGAATAGCAAATAAATTAAAATTGGCGATTGTTTAAAATAATAAAAGGTGAGTTCCTACTTAGTGGCAGTAGAAATCACAGATTCACCTCCTGATCTGCAGCTTGTTCGATAGCTCATTAAAAATTAAAATGAGTTTATTCTTTATTATAGGTGAAAATTAAAAAAAAAGAGAATTAAATTAGATATTAAATTAAAATGGAATAAATCAGTGACAGTTGATGTGTGTCCAATTTAAATAATTATTGGACCATTCGATTTAGCATCAAATTCTAAGATCTTTCATCATTGCAACTTTTGCGTGGGAGTGCTCAATACAGAGTTATAAGTGACACATGTTTTAATGAAAATGAAAATTATAAAGAGGAGGAATACGCACATCATATGTCGCTGCTGAGAGGTGCTACGAAGATGATTAAAGAAGAAATGCATATTAATTTTAATTCTCTATCGACCAAGCTACATATAAAGGGGTGAATCTGTGATTTCAACTGTCAACATTTTGCAACTCTCCATATTTTCTTTTAACCAATCACCGATTTTAATTAAAATTTCTACTATAATTGACAGCAGCTCTCAGTAGCGAGTTATGATGTGCCTAGTCAAGATCTTCCTTTATTTAATTAATATAAAAACTTGTGTCGATTATTTTAACTCTTAACCAAGTGCTTCCACTAAAAAGTTGCAAGGATGAAAATTCTTAGATTCCATTCAGTATCGAATGGTGTATTAATTATTTAAATCTGAATACTTCAACTGTCTCTCTTCCATTTAAATATAATAACTAATTGTCTATTTAATTAATTCTCAGCTATATTAAATTATTATTTAAATCATCTTCATTTACACTTTTATCTTTAATTGAACTCTCGATATCTTAATATTTCTAGTATTCAATGATAAAGATATTAGTTTTAATTTTTATTGAGAAATTGAGCAGGATAAATTTTACTTTCTAATTAGAATTCAGAATTAAAATAACTAGAAGTTTTAAATATTAATAATACTTATGGTATCAATCAAAAATAATTTTTGCCTTGATGAAGAGTTTATTCAATCATTCTTGATTAAATTAAAATATAAAATTGTGTAAGATTATCCTTAGCTCTGCTCGATAGAAAATATATATTGAGAGTTTTTTGTTTAACATTATAGTTCAAATAAGAATAGTTGAATGGCGACTGCTAAATCTAAAAAATAAATGAATTTTAATATTTTTTAGAGTGAGTACCAGTCCTTGACTGTTTTTTAAGAAATTAGGATTTAAATGACTTACTCATAATATTGTTGGTTGTCAGCTTTGTTTACGCTGGCTAAATTTAGTAATTGTTTATTTATTTGGCTTGCTTGTTTTGGTTTATTTAATTTTTAAGTCTTGTTGATACTTGCTATAGAAGTCATTTGCAATATCTCCAGTTTGACTGAATATATCAGCCGTTTAAGTATTCTATAAGTTGAAAAAGGGAGCTGTTTTATTTTGCACTAGTAATGGGAGTGCACGTTGTATCTGACTAGCTTAAAGTTTTAGTTATAAATTTAAAGCATCTTTAATAACTTTTTTTTTATTTAAATGACTGGCTTTCTTCCCAAGATGGTCACAAAGAAAATGCAAAAATTGAAGTTGTTATGGCAAAGACCACAGAAGGAACTCTAAGAGATCTTAAACTCCTCTTCCACTTTATGATTATTTTTTAAAAAAATTTAAATTGTTAAAACAGTCAAGGACTCACTCTAAAAACATTCATTTATTTTTTATATTTAGCAGTCGCAATCAACTATTCCTATTTTACAAATATAACTGGAAAACAAATAACACAAATTACTTAATCCTTAAAATCTATTTTTACTCTTTCATTTTTGAAAAATAACTATTTTCATGCGAGATAATTTATAAAACAAATTGTGACCTAAAAGTATATAATTATTTGCAAGTGGAACTATGAAATTGTTCAGTATGAGATAACAGCAGCTGGTTGCATCCTTATGGCGTTTGCAGCTATAATTTCTTAAGCAAGACCAATTGAGAAGCTATCAAAGGTGATAATCAAAATATCATCATATAAAAGGCTTAGAACTGCATTTATATAAGTACGGTTAAAATAATCAAATCCAAACTAGAAAGTCATCAGAATTAATATCTTTTCTCATATCATATAATTATTTCTATTAAATTCTGATCAATTTTTATGGTTAAATTAGAACCAAGAAAATAGTTTACTAAAGAAATTTTTTTATTTTCCATTTTATTTCGAAAAGATAAAAAAGTTTTAATTCATAAATATATATTACTAGCAATTCTTAGAATCATAAAGTATTTATAAAAATTGCCTTTACTTCGAAATTTCTTATGGAGGAATGTAAAAAAGCATAAAATATTAAATTTTATGACAAGAATAAAAAAGTTAATCTTTTGATTTTAGATAATTTCGTTGGTAGGATAATTTATTCTTTTTTATAAAATAAAATTTTAATAAAAAATTAAATATAAAAAAAAAATTCAAGATAAAATTTTTTAATGAATGTTGGCGTAGTCGTATAGGTTCTCAGTATCATCGTAATAGCTAGAGAAGTAGCCATTAGCAATGGTTGCCATTGAAAGAAGCAAGGCAGGGACGTAGGCGATGTTATTGTATCCTGGTGAGTAGGACTGAGATTGCATGAAATCCCAAGTAGCTGTATAGCCTGAGTTAATTGGAGTCACATACACGTCAGTGCTCAGGAAGTCAGCTGAGGATATAGGGTAGCTACCTGAACCGAAGTATAACCTCTTTATAAATATGTTTAAGCATTTATTTTATAAATAATCCATTGATCCTTTATACAAGTGGTTAATACAGGATTAACTTTATGATATAAGGTTGTTACAAGTTAATCAGTAGAATATTAATCATGCTTTGCTAAGAACAATAACTCCTCATTAGAGAAAAAAGAGGAAGAGTTTCTTGAATAAAACAAGAGCTTTTGAATATTGGGTAAATCTTATTCTACCATATTTTATTAGAGCATTAGAGTATGATATAAAATATTCTAAAACGCATATTGAGCTGATGAAATAAATGTACTGGTATTTTCAAGGCGTGGAAGTCTTATACAAATCCAATAAATCTCTGCTAGAGTCATGCATTCACTGGGTTTTTCGCATTTAGATTTCATTTCTCTTCCTTTAAAGACTAAATAAGTTAAAATAAATTAATAAGGAATCCAATTTTCTTATTAAGTGGTCGATCTATATTATTTCCTAATTCTTGAATTTCTAAATTTATCCTCCAAAATTTTTGAGAGCCCATTTTCAAATTATAATTTGCAGATTTTCCCATTAAATTCTCTTAATTTACTCTGAAATAATATTGCAAATATCAAAACATACAATAATTCAGATAATGCAATATAGAATTGAAAATTAGTATATAAATTATTAAGGTTCTGAATCATCTTTATGATACCTATTTATTTTTAAATGTATTTTTCTTAATGATAGAATTCCATTAATTTTTAGTTACCTAATTATAATAAATGAAGAATTAAATTTTAAATTAATATATTTTAAAATTTAAAGTAATTGTAAGCTGCATAGGTAATGTCATAAGGTTAAATATAAAGTAATAAAAAATATAAGCATTATTCATCTTTCCTTTTAAAATTGATACATTTTAATTAAAAAAAGTTGACTGGAGAGTGGGTTTGAGATATAAATTTTGACATATTTTTGAAACAAAGGATTATATGATCTTTCAGAATATTCTCTGGCTTGAAAAAAATGTAAGGGGTGGTAATTTAAGTGATTAAAATAGGATATGATTAGGTTCTTATTAAAATACGACACCCCATTGATTAATCACTCATCTCTAGAGCAAAAACCAATTAAATATTAGGCAAATTACTGATTTATAATCTTAGAACCTATCTATCTTATTTTTATGGGATATTATTTTTGCAATCCACGATCCAATTCTCCTATTTTATTTTACAATTTATTTTATTATAAAATTAAATTAAAATCAATGATTGATCAAACTTATAAATGGATAGTTGCAACTTCACATAAGTTAAATTGGTTTAAACACTCCTTGATCTATACTTGCTTATTCTATAGAAAATCAAAATAATATGAGTTTCTTCTTTAATCCTCTCAGCAGCTTCAGCAGTGAGATATGTTGTGAGCTTTCAATTATAGCTCTAAATTGAACACTCCCACACTAAAGTTGCAAGGATGCAAAATTATTAGAATTCCAAGCTGAATCGAATGGTATAATAATTATTCAAATCGGACACCACCCTTCAACGAATTTATTTCATTTTAATTATATATCTAGTATCTTTTATATATATTATCAGCTATAATAAGGATTATCATCATAGGCAGTAGCTTCAGTTCTTAAAATCTCAACAGTGTCAAACCTGTTAGTTGAGATACCTGTTATGTAGATTAAAGAACTAAACATATATTGATTCCTCCATAGGTCATGATGGGGTCATCAAGGTAACTCTCAGTCAAGATCATTTCGTAGTCCAAATTGTCTAGCACAATAATTAAGATATAGCTATTAGATTCAATATGTTTATACATTTATAAATAATTTTTTATTCTTTTCATAAAATTTTCATTAACTATAATTATTAAAAGATAAAATTTAGAGCACGATTTGAGCAAGAGTAGCATCAGAAACATCTCCAGATCCTGAAACTTTTATTTCAATTATTTATAAATACTCATAAGTATTTAATAAAGAAAATAAAGTTAATAATTTTTACTCTAAGTTTTCAATGTATAAAATTTTTTGTACTTTTTTATAAAAATTTCGAAAACTCTTTCTGTAGTGCAATATTAAAACTGATTTATTAAAGAGATTTTAGGCAAATTTTATGTCCTGTATAAAATTTACCTATTTAAAACAAGGTCCTAAAGATTTTCATTTGATTATAGACTTTAAGTTTGAGAATAGTAAACCAAATTTTGTTAATTTTAAGATACTATAATGAGATAAAAAGACTAGAGGCCTGTTCGAACTATTTAAAATGATTGATGTGTAATAAAACAGAGAAATATAATTAAGAGAGGCTTAACAATATTCTATTTAAAAGAAATTTAGGCAGGCTTATAGAAAGGTTATTTTAGGATAAGCAAATCTAGATACGAATAAAGATTTAGATTCTGTATCACTTTAATATAAGACTTAGACTTCATATAATTTATTTATTCTCTTCCTATCTATCCTGATAATTTGTGCGCCCATTTATTCTGCTTCTAATTAAAATATTTTGCTTATTATAATTTTAAATTCTCAGCCGTATATATTTCCTTTGCTAATTTCTTTCCTGCCTAAAATTAGAGGTGCTCGATCTCTTAACAATCTTAATCACTAAAATACTTGAATAATGAGTAAATTAATCTTTAGACATCAAATTTGAATTATAAAAAAAAGTATTGTCTCTTGACCATTTCAAATTAGTTATAAAAATTAAGCAACTTTATCTAAATAAATTCATTGAGTTAAAATAAGAGTTTTAATCTTATTTTCATAATTTTTAATTATTTTTATCAATTTAATAACTCCTAAGGGGTTGTCGTCTTGCTTTTTTAAATAATATAGATATAAATTTAAAGAAAGAAAGAAGAATTGTGAGAAAATAAAACATAAACTGGAAGCAAAGCAGTGGGAGAAAAAATTTATAGTTAAGATCTCTGGAAATTTCTAATGAACATTATATTTAAACCTAACTTTAAAGAAAAAATAATTAAGTTATCAGATATGAGATATAATCAAAAATGATATACCAATCTTCCTGTCGTTAAAAAGACTATCTGAATAATCATAGTTTGAAAAAATAAGTTACACTAAAACTGAGAAAAAATATAAATTAAAAGGATAAAAATGCTTAATGTCAAGAATGACGATCTCGCCGGGGTTTCTATCCATGAAGGACTAGACTTCTTCAAGCACTTGACTCAGAAGGTAGTCTGACAAGAACACATTCAAAGTCCATAAATTAATTTTTCATATTTTTATATTATAATTAAAAGAGAGTAGCTTAATTAACTCAATTAATAAATGAAATTATGACGTTTTTACTATAAGATTTATCTTTAGAAAAATAATTATTTTTGAATTAAAAATTTAATAGCTTATGAATGAGACTTGATTTTAAGTTTATAATTCACCCTTCTTTAAATATTTTACTTATACTAGGTTTAGATTGCTGAGCTTATTTTAAATCATAAGGGAATTTGAGATGACGAAATTAAATTAAATTTGAGAGCATGACGAATTGAGGATAGTCGTCATAGGATTTGACTCTGAGCTCAAGGTAACGAGCGCCCAATTGAAGCACTTTCGGGATCGTGTACTGCTCACAAAAAGTAAAAAACCTATATATATATATGCAGACCATATGATATTATTTGACTGAGGACAGAAGGTGGACTCAAGGATTTTCTTTAACTTGCGAGAGTTAGACTTGAGATCGTTGAAACCACTGTATGAAAGAGTGCTTTTCAGATTATTTAAACTAAAAAAAACGGAAAGTCAATATTTTATGAGATGAGTGAGTGCCTCCTAGTTTTGGGTGTACCTCATGTTGAAAGATCTGAAGCCAGCGTTGTGGACTCCTGGGAGAGTGATGTTCCTGATTGTATAGTAACCGAAATTGGGCACCTCCTCGTTCTCATCCTTGTAGTAAGTCATCCATTGTCTTGTGATAGACTTGTCAGGAGTTGCGATACCAGTTAATCTTCTCTATCTCAAAAAATAATTAAAATGATAAATCTATGCTATAGAGCTGAAATTAAAGAAATAAACCACTAAGGGATAAATAATAACGATGTACAACCTGCTATAAACTATTTAATTTGTATTAACTTGACAAGCACATGCTTCTTAGATTAGGAGATGACTCAAATATTCTATTAGGATGATCAAATGGACTTATACCTTACTGGTATTCATGTCTGTAATCAGTCTATTACTCTTTCTCAGCTGTTATTTCAAATCAAAGCCCCTAGGACTTTGAATTATCTCTTGAAATTGAAAAATGGCCAAGTTCTCCCTTATGATGTAGTCACTCATCATTATATAATGATATCTTAAAGTACTCAAATAAATTGTTATTAGTCGTATCTTAGCATACTATAATTATCCGTTCAGCCCCAATTTTTCAAAAAGTTCTCAATGTTTTTCTGATTTGCCTCGAGAAGCGAGGACTAACCTCCAATCTTTTATGCTAAAAGTTAGTACTGTAAGCGCTCCTTTTCTGTAAAAGCACTTTTATCTAAGGATTGCATAACCAATAATTTCAGCTACTCATTATTTCTGCAATTAAAGGGAATGTCACCAGCTTCTAAAGAATCAGCTGCCTACATCAAACTCTTAAATTTGTGTAAAAGACTATTAAGAATGTTTACTTGCGGCTAAAGCGGACTTTCTAACAAGTTGTGAAAAATTGGGGCTGAGAGGATAATTTCGTAAAGTTACAATTTTCGAAAAAAACCTTCTGCATTTAATTCTCCCATACTATAGTTATTTAACTATTTATCCGCTAAAAATTACTTATTGTTTGCTTTCCTAAAAAGAGAGAGGATTTTTTATTTATTAGCAAGTGGATTCAACTTAAGGAGAGCTTATATTTTGGCAAAGTTGCAAGACTCTCTTTAACAGTCAATAGCAAAATAATACTCTACTCTATTCATCAATGAAAGACTAACTTAGAGGGACTACCCTTGGATTTTATTCCTGGCGCTTGATCAATGATGACCTCCCTAATTTAGGTATAGGATCATTTATTTTTTTAATGATATTAAATAATCTATATTTAGCTATAAAATTCTAACTAATTTATATCTGAACGATGAAAAACTCTCTTCATCTTCCAAATTCTCTTCAGAGATAGGTGCTGTTTTAAATGAATCTTCATCATCTTCGTGGTATTCAAACGCTAATATGAAGATGGTCACAAAAATGGTGGAATCAAAAATTTAAGCCAAGCTGATTCTCCTCTCCTCAGAAACGTATGAGGAATCATAGATAAGCGACTTGGGGAGTTGAAGATAGTAACTTACGGTATTTTTGAGCGAGTACATGGCTCACAAGACCCAGAGTGGCGAGTGCCAACAGTCCAGTTTTCTTTCCTAACATTAGAATATATTTATTATAAAATTAACCTCAGTGTTTATCTAATATCTAAAGATCTCATCAGTAAAAAGCATTTAATTTTTTATGATGACTGTTACTCAGATCAATAAATTACTACCAGTCTTTTAGTATAAATATACTGCTGAATACAGCTTATTATAAGCCTACAGTCCTTTTCTAATATGGGACACGTTAACTTTCTAAACTCGCAATTTTCACCTTAGATTTTCTTCCAGTTTGACTTTTCAAAGGCCTAAGCATTTGTAGTTCTTGTATAAATTGGATTTTAGAGTCTATAACTTTGAGTTATATTTGAGAGTTTGAATTAGTTCTTAAGTAATTTCCATAATTAATTAACTTTCGAACTTCCCCCATATTTCTCTAAACCTAACTACTACTAATAAGGGAATATAGCAAACTTGACTACTAAAATTAAAAATTACAAAAATTTGAATTCAATTATATTAATTAAAGGTGGAAATGATTGAGTCAGAATCACAATAACTGGGATATCAAAAAAATAAATCATAAACCTTTGTAAAGAGAAAGCCATCGATCCATAAGCCAAGGAGAGAGCTTCGGTGAATTTGATAGTTGGGACTAGAGGTACTATTTTGCTTAGACTGCTATTTTTCTTTTAATAGACTTTTCAGAATTAAAATAGTGCGAAATTTCTGAATACATTTATTAAGTTATTAATTTTATAATTCAAAATTATACCATTAATAAATTACTGCCATTTTCTAATAAATCAATCTCAGTTTGCAATAGACTAATGACGCTCAGAAATAACTCTTAATATAATTATAAAGACTATAAAATTAAAAATTATTTTATGAATTCTATTAATCGTTAAACTCTGCTTTACTTCTTAAATTTGATTACGAAAAAAATTTGAAGTGAGCTAAAATTTATTAGATAAGATTTTAAAAAATGTACTAAAATTGAATATATTTACTAAAAATCATTAAGAATCCTTCTCCCAAATTTACTGTAAAAAGGTAAAGCATCGCTAAATACTTTAAACTAGGGCTAATAAATTTAAATATGTTATAAAATTTGCTAAATATCATTTCAAAATATAAATGAGAACAAATGAGACTTTATTTAATCATAATTTGTGGATTTTCAAGAGCGAAATACATTCACTTTCTCCTCTACTTTAGCCAACTCTCTCGTTAATAAATTTGGATTTTAGGATTTATTTTAGCTTTAAAAATAATTAATTCGCAAATATCAGTTTTAACATTCAGAGATGCTCCAACTAAATTATTATGCTTCTTGCTTATTAAATATTTTAGCAATTTATAATGTTAAATTCTACTTTTTCCTTCAGTTTTTTTCTTCTATTAACATTTTAATTAAAAGTAGAAACATTCTTACAATCAGAGGGGTAGCAAAAAACTTTAATGTATATGTTTTGAAAGTATTATAAGCTTGTATTGACTATTATTTTATTGCAGGTTACTCACAATATGAGCAAAATTATCAATTAAGTCAACCGCCTAAAGAGGCACCAGATGCAAACCAGTAATTGGCATAGATTATTTGCCCAGCAACATATGCCGTCAAGCCATCAAAGTTGACAATCAAATTATTATTTGAGAAAGTATTTAAACAATTTTATAATTAATTATTTATTTAAAAAAGCCTTTTTGCCTTTTATAAAATTTATTACTAAAATAAGACTCATGAGATTAAGTTTAAATTTAATATTTATTTTAAGTTTCTTGTTTATTTCTATAAAAAATGATTAAATGTTTACGCTTTCAAGATGTAATTGCTAATGACTCCTCTTCAAACTATGTATCTATCTTTTTTTATACGTGCTTAGGATATTACAACTACTACTTAAAAATCATTTAAATTTCCCTTTCCTTTGATTTAAGAACTTCATTATATAATAAAATAAGGTCCACAAAAAGATAAGCACAATTTTTATTTTTCTTAGGTGAAACTTTTCTTTTTCTATTTAAA
>JAJKFJ010013956.1:0-11331 GCA_027382625.1 Tetmemena sp. SeJ-2015 | reverse complement strand
GCTAATCATGAGAATAGCTGTGTAGCACTCTAGGAAGACGTACTTGGAGGCTTTGACTGCATCGAATCCCTTGACTGAAATATCTCTCTCGTCTGAGAGACCCAAACCTATCATGTGCAATACCATCTCTGTTTTAACTTGTATATTTATTATCAAAGTCAATGCTTCAATCTCTCTTAGCTGCTGATGAGCGAATATTTTATTGCAGGAACTGCACACTCTAGTATTGCTCGATATTAAAGTGAAGGAACCTACTGAGGAGAGTCTGGCTCGTGGCAAGAAGGTTTATATGCCCCCCAGATACATGCGAACTCATCAGGCTGCAGATTAGATGCTAGAGGCTGAGAATGAACTAAAGGGGAATGTCTATGATGAGAACACTCCTTGCATGGCTCTAGTCAGAGTCGGAACCTCTAAATTTAGAAATAAATGTGTGAGTATTCTAATGAATACTTACTCTTATGGTTTACTTAAAAGATAGTGAGTGGGCCTATGAAGGATTTCTTGAAATTGGACTTGGGCGAACCTCTACACTCATTCATTGTCTGCGGCGATATGCACCACATCGAGTAAGACATGTACAACTATTTCCTCTACAAAGAGGGCATGGAGGGAGTCTCCCTACTCAAAGAAAAAACTGATAAAGATCCATGCGATTGCGAATCAGACGAGGAAGAGGCTAAGCAATGATTCAGAAGATGAAATGAAGGAAATATATTCGACAGTATATATAATCTTAATTAAGCATTTATTTCTTTGCTGTATCTTAAATAAGGTACTCTGAAGTTATGCATTTTTATTGAAATATGTCTTGCTAAATTAAATTGACAATAAAATGAAAAAGGTTTAAAACCAATCTGTTTCGAAGTCGTCTCGCTCACTTAGTAATCCAAGAGGAGCTGCAACAGGAAGATTGAGAGGCAATCATGGGAAGAATAATTAAATAGGAAATAATGTCCCAATTCGAACGCATGAAATGGGGCAGATAATCTCAAACCAAGATGGGAAGATTCGAGTTTACGAGAATTTTAAAGAGAAGGAATAGGAAATGCTAAAAAAATCTGGAGTTTTGCTTTCTACAGTCTACTATCTTCTTGATTAGAAAGTAATTGACAATCTCCTAATTCCTTTTACTTTCTCCATTGGCTTTAATCTTAATGATAACTATATAGTCAATTGCTTACAAGTTAGAGTGCGATGTTGACTATTTGCTGACTTTCCTAAACAAGCGAGAAGATAGCTCAAAGGCAGACTCAATTGCACTTATTCAAAAACTTTGCGTTAATCAAGATGTTCAAAACTTGTTACTGAAAGACACTAACTTCGCTTTCCTAATCAAACTTGCCTAAGAGAGTCCTAGTGAATCAATTAGGGCAAGCAGCTTTAGAACATTTGCGACTCTAGCAATCATGAATTAATCTAAGCAAGTTATCAAGCAGCTGTTCTTTCAGCATGGCCTAATTTAAGTGGTTTCAGAGAGACTAAAAAGCGAGGAGTCTGAGGATGTAATCATCTCTATACTTGCACTTATTACCAAGCTATCTGTAAGCAAAAAAATTTTGCCTCAATAACTCTTAGTTCAGCTTTAATTTGATAATTTTTATTTACCTTATCAGTCATTAAACATATTTTTTTGTAGTCTGATGAGCTATACTTGGAGCTAGTAACTTAAGATTTCCAAATAATATCTGAGGTGATAAACTTGATGAACCACAAGAGAAATAAATAACTGAAACGCCTTGCCTATTCTATAACTGTTAACTTGCTCTGTGAAGATGAAATAAGAAAAGCACTTGTGAGGTAGTTTAATTATATACTATATAAATAAATGGTAAAATATTTATTTCTGTGGTAGACTTAAGTTGATGTGATTGCAAAGCTGATAAGCATTTTGAACTAGTCTACAAGCTAGTATCAAGAGTCTCAGCTCCCTGCTTAAAGAGTGCAGATTTCTGAAACTGTAACAGCACTCAAAGCCTTATCAAACGCTCTCTAGGATAGCATATTCTTCCTCTCGTTCTTGCAGCAGAAAGGCCATATGATTTTAGCTGAGGTGTTTGATGAAGATGATCTGGAAATCAAAGAAGCCTGTCTGTGTTTGTATGTCCGATTAGCACAGGACAGAGAGAGCAACATATAGATTGTGCTTGAGGCAGACCTCATTTTCGATGTGCTTAGCTTGAATGTCAGCGATAAAAATCTAGCAGGCGGAGAGAAGAATCCAAATCTAGGGGTGGTAAGAAATATGTTGGTACTCATAGGGGTCATGCTAACTACCAACAATAGCAAAGCTATAGAATAGATGAAGGCCTTTGACATCACAGGTTTGCTTCTTCATATTATGACTGAGAATACTTAAATTAGCAGCATCGCTTCATGTGAATTATATTATCTATAATTATAATGCAATAGCTTTCTGTTGCTTGGGATTGCTAACCAACATAGATTTCTTTAGAACAAAGTTGATAGCCAAGAACAAGGAGCACTCTGTGATAGATATCATAATCAAGACTCTTCACATTCATACAGACAAAGACTCAGACTAATACAAGAACACTCTTTTAATATAAATTTTATGCATATTTTTTCTTTCTCTTAGAGGACTATAGGTTTTCCTGCTTTCATTTAACGAGCTTAACACTGACATATTCTCAGCAGATGAAGTAATCACCCTGATCCAAACTTTGAATGAGGAATATGAGCATATTGGAAACGCCACCACCTAGTTTTACTTCATCAGCGTTCTAAAACGGTTGAGTGAAATGGGCAGCAACTAGATCACTGAAATCATTCTCTCCTTAGAATAGTACGCACAGCAACTATAAACAATAAAAATAAACTATCTTAATCTCAAAGAGAGTATAATTGAGGAATAAATGATGCCCCTGGAGTAGATAAATATCAACAAAATGGATTTGTAAATGAGATACTCGAGAAAGAAATCATGAAGCATATGATTAAATTTAACTCAATATGAAATTTATTTAAATTTCTAAGTTCACTTTTGAAAAAAATATTTTTTATTTATTTTATGATATTCTACATCGTAAGTATTGCAATTATCTGACTTTATTTTAGTAAGAGGCTGATTATGACGTGGGTATGCAACAGAAAATATTTTTCCACACAGACCTATCTGCGAAGCTACAAGAAAACTCCAATTTAGAAAGCCATCAAGCTGAGATCCAAGCACTTAAACAAAAAGAACAGAGTGTAGGTAGCTGTTCACCAATTTTAATTATAACTTCTTTATCCTTCAAATTATTTTAATGCTTCTTGTGTATAGCTAGTGAATTACATAAATGAAGTGGAGGCTTAGAAAGTGAGATTGGAAGAAGAGATTCAAACTCTCATCGGTGTGAATTATAACAACAGGAGGGAGCAGGCCGTACAAACTGATCTGAATAACGAGCAACTTCATAATGCAGATGGCTCCGTTAATATATAAGTTCAGGTAACTCATCCACTAGATTAATTTAAAATTTTGATTTTTGCTATAGGTAAAGAAGCAAAAAGAGGAGATTCTTCAGCTCAAGAGAACTTGCAAGGAGCAGCGACAAAAGAACGATTATCTCTCTGACAGAATTATAGAGCTTGAATAAGGTAAGGTACATTTGAAATATTATAATACCCAATCATAGATCTGGTGATAAGAGACAAAGCGCTTTAGAAATTAACCTAGGGCACTCAGCTTGCAGAAGTAGTTGGAAGTGTCAAGGCTCGAATAAAGGAAGACACTACCTTCAAGTTTGAGAAATTGAAAGAGCATATAACTTTACTTGAAGGAGTGGTGGAGACAAACTCTAAGCTTATTAAAGATCTTACTGAGGCTATTTAAGAAAGGAACTTGCAAAATACAACACTTGTCAATGAAGACAAGCTCAAATAAATTTAGAGTCAATTTAATGCTTAAAATATTTGAAAAATAAGGGAAGATAGAGCAACTTCTTGCAAAGATAAATTATATTTTCTATTGCATTTGATTTTAGATAAGCACTCTCGAAAAGCAATATCAGGAAGCTGCAACAAAAGAGACTTAGCTGCGAGTGATCATTGAAAAAATGGTGAGTGAGAAAGAGTAGCACTTCAAGGAAAAGGAGATACAAATGACTCTGCCCTAACTGCAATTATCGACCGAGCAAGTAATCATCAGTGAACTACATGAGCAACTGATAATTTTGAAAGTTGAGAATCTTAAGTTAGAGGAGTCTAATAGAAAGTTAGAGAATAAATGCAAGAAATCAGAAGTGAAGCAAGATGAGTTACAGCTTGATAACGATAAAAATCTCTCAATGATAGATCTACCAGACTCTTAATATGTGATGCGTCACATTTAGATGAATCCTAAATCTCTAGAGCTAACTATCCTATCCATAAACTAAGCTCTAGCCTTCATTGATAAGAATTTGACGAGGCATAACTTCAAAGAGGAGCTGGTTAACTACTATGAAGATAAGTTGCAGTAGCAGCATGACAGGTATGAATAACTGTTAATCACGCATTTCCAACAGCTCACTCACTACTAGATTTGCCAATCTCAACTGGCCTCCCTGCTTCTTTTGTAAAGTTCGCAGTCAAGTCCGCACGATAAGAGTCTAAGCGACTTGATAACGCAGCAGTGGTAATAATCTGAGAAGCAGCTGAAGAGATTTGAGTCCTACTACCAAGAGTTGCAAGGGGAGAACAAAGCATTAAGAGTGAGGCTGAATGAAATAGAGTCTTAACTTACATAGTACAAGAAATTTGTGCTCATGGATTAAAGTCAGTACGAAAAACTGTTTAAGTTGAGAGGGAGCAAATAGCTAGCCAATAGTTAAGGAGGTCAAGATTAGCTTGGACAATTTCCCTTGAACTAAACTGAGCTTGGCGTCATAGGTTTATTCTTGTAAAATCAGAATACCACAGAGTTTCAGAGGATTTCTAGGATTCTTGATATAGTTCACAAAATTTATTTTCTATCGTTCTGTTTTTATTTAAATTTAGTTATCAAAAGCAACATTGATATGGAGTACAAGTTAAAGCAAAGCAATAACGAGAGACTGAGAAATGAGTACCACCTGATTATAGAAGAGAGAGAAGTGTAAATTAGGAAAGATTTACTTCAAGAAAAGACAGACTCTAAGGTAAGAAAGCTTGAGCACATGGTTGAGCATATCTATCTGGATAACTTTTCTTACTTTTACTCTCTTCATTGTATCTTTTAAGGATACCTAGTTGATTGAGAATATGAACAAGCTTGGGAATAGCTCTCAAGTCATTTTGGATGAAGCATACCAGCAGATCTTGCAAATTAATGAGGCCATATCCTAGCTCAATGAAGAACTCTAGAGTGGATAGAATGTTAAATTTATAAAGAATGGCAGCAACATCCCTCCTCCCTCTTAGAGATAAATGCAAGAGGCTAATAAGACTCAAGATCAGCTGCCTCAAGCCAAAATACAGCCTTAAAATGCGGGCGCACTCAATAAGACCTAGGATAATATGAGCTAGTAAAGAAAGAAAGTGCAAACTACAAACCTTGTGCAGATAGAGGGTAAGAAACCACGCCTTGCCAATGACTACAATAAGTAGATCAAGGTCAAGAAACCTCCCACCAAATCTAAGGTGCAGGAGCTGATGGAGAGATTGGAGCAGA
Organism: Tetmemena sp. SeJ-2015; assembly: GCA_027382625.1. Classification (NCBI taxonomy): domain Eukaryota; phylum Ciliophora; class Spirotrichea; order Sporadotrichida; family Oxytrichidae; genus Tetmemena; species Tetmemena sp. SeJ-2015. Next base: position 5,696 of record JAJKFJ010013956.1, on the reverse strand, counting down.
TTTAAAGAGATTGCATGATTAAGTTTGCTCAAGCTCAGAAAGAGCTGTAGGAAGAGTAAGCTGTGAGGGCAAGACAAGCATCCGACAGTCTCAAGGAGATAGGAATTTTAAAGGATGCCCTGGCCAATAGGCAATTTGAAAACCAAGAATTGGTCAACGATGTAAAGCGAGTGCTGCTAAAGAAGAATGAGCTCAATCATATCTTGACCAAGAAAGATCTAGTTATACTTGGGATAGATCCCTCACTCTCGTAATCTCAACAACAGTAGAATTAAAAGACTTCACCTAGAGGATAGAAAAATGCTAAATAGCCTGTGAATCCCTAGGTTCAAAAGTTGGAAGGGTTGGCTAAGATTAACAACTTCTTGAAAAAGAAAGAGTAAGCTGCAAGGGAGGAAAGTGATCTATACAAGCATAAGTTAGACAAGATAAATTATACTTAATTAAATTCCATATTTGATTTAGACAAGCTTGATAAAGAAAGGCTATCATTAACACTTGAGAATAAAAAGCTAAGTGAGTAGATAAGATACCTCTCATAGCTTCTTTCATAATTCCATATACTTGATATTGAATTATGCTTCTCAAGAATCAAACTTAAAATCCTTTTATATGAAAATGTTCTATTTAATCAAAGAGAGTAGTTCAGGAAATATGGCTTCAGCAGATCTGAGTCAAAGGCAGGATAGTAATCTTAAGAAAATAACCAGGACTCACTTAATTTCCAAGCTAATTTAGTAGCCTCCTCATCAATTGACATCCCCGATGACGAAGTAGTCAAATTTTTGATACAGATAGATGAACTTAACTAGAAAAACTCTGAACTTGAGTATATGCTGCAAATGGCTCTATAAAGTAGCATAGACAAGGAGAAGTTGATGCGTGGAACAGAATAAGTAATTGAGAGTATTAACATGAAGGCAGAGCTCATTTGCAATAAAAGTGAACTTTCCTTATTTTAATCTAAGAGTGCTAATTTGCAGTTTGATAGAGGACCAGATACCGCTTAACAAATAGTAGCCTAAGAAATAAGAGAAGATGCCACGCCTTCCAGCTTTTACAGGGCCAGACTCTGTGTTTGAAAGACTGAGTATCTTGGACAAGTATCTAGGCAGGTGGCACTCCTAAGTAAGCACCCAAGTTACAGATCTTCAAAGGCAAAAAGAGCTTCTGGAAGCCTCTAAACCTTCCAACTAAACTTTGACTTAAGCCGAGCACTAAGCCAAGCTAGAGAAGTACTTGAATATATACTCTGCTAGAATTCAAACCCTCTCCTCTATAATTGCGTCTTATCAGAAGCACTACAAGCAACTTGAGGATCAAGTGAGAGAGCTGTAGGGAATCCCAAATATCTAAGCCATGAACTAACTTCCAAGTCAGAGGTAGATAGAATCAGCCAGAGTTGAAGCACTTAAGCGGATGATTAATCTCAAGGACATCTTAATTAAGCACTAGTAAAATGAAATTGAAACTATCAAAAAGACCATCATAGTAGATTTGAAATAAATTATTACTTCTAATCATTGGAGATAAGTACAGTGAAAACGCTATGTATTATGTGAGCTCAGAGGAAAGAGACGCCATATTTAAGCATATTTTAGGTTGTAAAGTTACTTATATTGAGGATGAGAGAATTTGATATGCAGATGAAGGTTATTCAAGACTATGAGCGTTAGATACTGTTAACTAAGGAGGAGAAGCTAATAAAAGGAGAGGAACATATATATCTAAACTAATTAAACGGCAAGATTCAAGAGGATCTTCTCAACATTAGAGAGGTGTTCGATGCAAAGAGTGTGTCTTCCAATCGATAGAAGTAACTCAAGCCTCAGATTTAAGGAAACAATACTACTGAGAGAAATGGAGAGTCTTCAGGACTAGACAGGACAATTGAAAAGATAGACCTTGAAAGTTAGAAGAAAGAGTATTTACAGAAATGGCTTAACATGGTTCAAGATTTGATACAGAACTCCTTCGATGTCTAAAAATGCAAGTTCTATGTTGAAGTTCTCAATTAGGAAGCCCCACTTGTTATTGACATTTTAATTAATGGAGGCAGATTAGCACAAGAAGATATAGACTTCAGAAGAGCTGAAAGACCTTCCCTCGAAGTAGAATACTTGAAATAGAAAGTACAGGAGCTAGAATAAGAACTTGATGATTAGAGCAAGAAGATAAAAGAAAGCAAAGACAGTCAAATCTATCTCATTCTGATGTTTCCTTCTCAAAATATTTTTTCAACTTCAAAGTTAAGTCTCATGATCTATTCCTGCTAAATCTTTTCCTAGTTTCTTAACTTCATTACATCTAGTTCTAACTTCATATCTTAAGTTAACTTTTGAAATACATCTATATGAATTTATCATGACGTTGCTTTATGAGGTATCGAGTCCATCGTTTACAATTCCTATTTATTTTCGAGAACTATTCGTTTATTTTAGACCTTTAACAGACTTCAATCCAGTTTAAAGCAAATAAATAACTTCTAGATTAAACATTTTAAAGCTATATAGCTCCGATGTTGAGATAGAGATAGGATTTGAGCTTGACTATTTCTTCTTTGTAGACCTTGATGACTTGCTCTAATGTTGCATTGTTTGTCGTTACTTTATGATGCAGCCTTTGTTAGAACTCCAAGCGCTCCCACATAAATGCCACCTTATGCTCAAATCTCTGAATAAGAATTCACTTTATTTAAATTTTAATCTCTCTATCTGTCCTCTTAAGGTAACGCATTCATTCTTTGACTATGTGAGTTCAGAGTTATACTCCATAGAGTGTTTCTCAAGATTTCTTATTACCTCATTTAAAGCTTTCAGATTCTAATCTTTCAAATCACTTTCGTTTCTCTGTACCTCCAGTTAGGACTTAAAATGAACCAGCTTCTTCCTCTGATTCATTATGTGCACTTCAAGCTTAAATTATTATACTATTATGTCCTTCAACAAAATTATAAAGCTTAGAAAGTCCCTCCTCGTACTGGCCAGTTGTGGCGAATTCAATTTCTACCTCGCTGACTTTTTAATTAATCAGATTATCAATCAGCAGCTTATAACCTTGCCTCTCTTTATCAAAGCTCTCTATCTCAAAATAATATTAACCATAGTAAACGAAATGTATTTATCTGGATGCTGAGTCTGATGATTTGATCTTAGCACACTCTTAATTTTTCTTAGTGCTAAGAAAGTTGTCTGTGCTTGAAGCGTAATTCATCTATGTAAAGGGAAAGGAAGGTCTGAAACTTTTCTCTAAGAAGATCATAGAACGCAAGGTCTCCCTTCCCGCTTTGACCTTCAATAGTTGAATTAAGTTAGTCTTATAACTCAAAATGAAACAGGAAAAACAAAAAAGGAACTTTATCCTTCAGCAATATAGAGACTTCTATAAGATCTGCACTTGGTTATTTAAGTTTTAATGGTCTTTAACTTCCTCCAAATACTTCTCTTGGACAAATATAAGTTCCTTGTTCTTATTTTCTAATTCCTCAACTCGTGACTGCAATTTAGAAACTTCCCACTGCCTCTCCATCAGTCTTTATTGTAGATCAACTAACTGCCTCGTTCCTTTATCAAGTTCGAGTTAATCCACATAGAAAGAGTAGAAGTTGCTTGCCTTCGTGTAGTTTCTATTCGGGTTTTCTTAATTTATGTCACTGTATTAGTAAAAAGTGTCGTCGTTATCCTCAGGTGCTTTCCCATTTTTATTCATTCCAGTTATGAAAAACTGCTCCTCCGAAGTCTAAATCTTTTTAGTAAAGTCTTCTTTCATAGTCCTTCCTGTCTTCATTTTTCCATTTAGATCAGAATTTTCCTCTAGAAAAGACAGTTGCGCTCTTAAGTCTTTTACATAAGAAGTCAGATCCTCAATGTGCTAGTCTTTTTAGGCTGATGATTCTTGAAGTTCTATATTTTTGAACTCTATCTTTAAAAGATTCTCCCTCAATACTGCTAGGTCCTCAACATATGACTTCACTTTCTCCTAGGCCTCATCAAAATAAAAATAACATAAAATTAAGTCATCACTTGAGTTGCTGGCTTTCTTTGAAGTACCTTTGGCTGGATTTTTACCGAGATAGTTTAAACTAAAGAGAGAATGGAAATAAATGAGTATTAAAGTTTGAATACTCACCCATGTCTTGGGAGACTCTGAGCCTGACCATCTCGTTTTTCAAATCGACTATCTTCTTCTTAAGAGTAAACTCTCTCTACACTATCTGCTGTTACATTATCTTGCTACTTTCTAAACTTAAAAGGCATTCTTATTCTCTAAATGCGATTTCTTGCTCTTAATTTTATGATGATGTTTACTTGCTTGAGAAAAGAAGCGTTCTCTCTCCTAAGTCTAGCATTTTCAAAAACTAACTGCAGTTTGTCTCTTCTCATCCTCCCGACTTCAAATAATTGAAGCATGGTGCGGATGCTATCAAAGTCTTTATGTCCGTTCTCTCTGCTTTCACTCAACTATAGTATATGCTCTTTCAGCTCATCTATTTATAATTTAAATAACCACTCCCACACTATATTATGCTATATTTCCTTGAGTTAAGCCTATTGCGTTTAAACCTGACTATTTAATTGCTCTTCTAATTGAGGGAGAGTAGTTTCCCTTAGCACTGCCAGATTGTTCTACTAGTCCCAAAGTCTTGCAGCCTGCCGATTGAGTTACCAAATTAGCAGGTCTCTTTCCTCCCTCAGGTTTGTCAATTCGTTGAAGAGATGATACTGAAACGACTCCTGACCTTATACCTTTTTCTTGAACTCTTACATCGTTTAAAATATTGATTATCTTAACTATCTATAAAAATGAAACTCTTGAGCCTCGTATTTTGAAAAGTGAGTCTTGAAGGATTCAATCTCCACCCTCAAGTCATCATTCTTTTCATATAAACTGTTCTTGAGAGATAAACACACACACTCATACAGCAATAATTCTATTGTTTCTTTTAGTGGAATAGCTGCTTGCTGGTCAGTATTAAATAGATTGCGAAAGAGTGATGAAAAATGCGAAATTAATACTCTTAATCGAAGTCAGTAAACGAGCGAGGGACAGACAATTGATCACATCAGTCGTCGCGTATAATTAGTAGTTATATTTAATTAATTAGTCACACAACACACATCACCATATTACCAAATTAAAAGAAGTAGAATTATGAAAAAATAGTTTGCATTTTGTTTGCAATAAATGGATAAAGAGTAATTGGCGAATTGTGTTGCCTAGTAAGTCATCGAAAGAGCTTTACAGTTAATTAATTCTGCATTTGCCTTTTAATATTGATTTTGAGTACAATTGAGTGGCTTTAAACTGATATTCTGATTACTCTGTACTGTTTCTTATTTCTTTATAGCATCTCTTTGAAAAAAAGAGGGGTCGACTTGGATAAGTTATTCATAGATTAAAAACTTAAAAACTTTCATTCTTATCTGTATTGTTTGAAGTAGATGTGGAAGAGTTTAAAAGCAAGGTGAGCAATGAGGACTTCGCATAGAGTGGTTACTAAGACATCCTAGACTTGAAGAAGGTGCACTCCACTTCCAACATAGAGGAGATTATAGTTTCTCTGTTGGGTGCCCTCGAATATGACATGTAAAGTAAAATGGAGTCACCTGAGTTGCAAGCTTTTATCTGCTAGCCCAGATGCATCAAAGAATTACTCAGACATGCAATAATAATGTGCGAGTAGTCATCATCTTTAT
>JAJKFJ010013950.1:0-11334 GCA_027382625.1 Tetmemena sp. SeJ-2015 | reverse complement strand
TTACTTTCTAATAAATTGTAAATTTTAAAGTGTTTTTATTTAAGCTGGCCAGTTGCTTTATCAATCTTAAGAATAAACTTGTTGCACAACTCGCATTTGATATAGTAGAAACTGTTCTAGTCTTTGCTAATTAACTTGATGAGATCTTTCCTTTTCTAGGGTGAGTGGCTTTACTGATGATCTTGATTTCTCAATTGATCTATTTCTTGCTGTCTCTTTTTGTTCCACTCATTCAAAACATGTTGCAAGGAATCTTGAACTCTCTTGAGATCTCTTTTCTTGTGATCTGCATTTCTCAAAAGCTTGATGAATTCCTAATCAGTTTAGAGAAAGAACTTTGGCGGTTTCTTTTTCTTCTGTTTGTCCCCTATAAGAGGCCTTTTTAGTGAAAATGGGTCGAGAGCATCAAGATCTTCATGAGTTTGTTTCTAGTTTGAGCTGAGATCTTTTTGGAAATTTAGGCCTGGGATGAGGTCAATTTACTGCTGTGGAGTATAGGAAGAGGTTTAAAACATAAGAGATGGAGATAGCTGTGCATTCTGGGAATGAGAACTATTCTGAGGAATCAGTCTACTCTGATCATAAACAAGCAAATCAGTTGGTTTCTCTGTTTCTTCATCAATCCTTTACAGCGAACGATACTAGCCATCTTTCAAATCACAAAAATCACCAAAAATATAATATAAATAAAGTTTGTCTTTAACTACTTAATAAATTATTTTTCAATGAGTATATTTTAATCACCATTTAGTAGCTTCTCTGGCAAAAAAGAATTCAAAGCTGAGTGTTGCTAAAAAAAGCAAATCTAATAAATAATTTATTTGAATTATATTGAGATATCGAAGGCTATGGAGATTCTAAATCTATGTAGATTTGTGCAGAGCTAGAACCTCTCTAGATATGGATTTAGGAGCTATCAAATCTAGTTAAAATAATTTTAGATATAATTAAAATGATATTTTTAAGAGGTCTTATTCAATTAAAAATTTTCGATGATTATTTCATAGATTTATTTTCTATATTTGTATTTTCTTCTGTTTTAAATTTATAAAGATAATTTAACTTATTTTATGAATGTACATTTTTATAAAGTTATTTATAAATAAATGAAATCTTCTGGATTGGATTATTTGACCAGGTTACTAAGTCTAACTTGACTCTCTTAAAGTCAATTAAGGCTGCAATACCTAGATTAAAGAACTCTTCAACTCATCTTTCTCATTTTAAAGAAGCTGCTTAGATATTGATGTTGGATTGGCTGACATTTTACCACCCTGAAATCCAAAGTAGTCTGAATTAAATTCGTTTTACTTTTATACTTGAAAAAGACGTCTTGATTCTTGTAGGCTTTTATGCGCTGTGAATTCTTCAACTTTATCTTCTTTAAATTCTTGAACTGAAATGTCTCGCAAGTTATTTGATTATAAAGAGATATCCTCAAGGATATATTATTCTTAAAAAATTGATGTCTCTTACTGTTACCATTTGTTTTGAGGGAAGTGAGATTCCTAACTAGAGTAGAAAGTAGCAAGTTCAAAAGAAGTTTATATCCCGCCTTAAAACAATTAGTTACAATCAAAAATTGTAAATCTGCTGTAATCAATATAGATGCTTAACTTACTCTATTTAAAAGGGTTCTCTGTCTTTTAATCTTGAATCTTAAATTTTAAAATGATATAATCTCTTCACACTTTGAGAAAGACATCCTAAAGCCATCATTTTAGTTTTTGCTTGAGTTTCTCATTGGATGAGGAGAAAATATAATAAAATAAAGGTGTCTCAGGTTTATTTGAACTAAATTGGCTTGATAGTTTCCATTAAGGAGTTGAGAGTCTTCTTTCTTCATACATTATAAAATGTAAGGTTATAAGTTTACCTCATCCCTAGTCAAGTTTATACAAATGATTTCTTACAATGAGCCTGCTTCTGCAATTGATCCCGGTATTCTTGCAAATGAGAATATGGGATTCTCATCAGTTTAAGAAGGATATAATTAAATATAGATATGGCTCATTTGACTTAGCTTCTTCCTGTACCCTTTTTTGGTAATTTAAAACTTGAGAAATTATCTTTCTATCAGCTACTCTATCAATTAGAAAGCTTTTGTCTGCATACTTATCAAGTGTTTATCTTGCTGAGCCAGAAATTTCATTAGCAGAGGACATTTTTGAATATGCTTAAGGAAAGGATGATGCATAAGCTAATTGACCATCTATGTCTGAGGATAAAGAAGTTTCGTGAAATTAGATGTGCTATCTACTTTAAAATTCGGAGCCACAAGTTAAGTCTTTTAAAAACTCCTCAATCTGACAAAGTGCAAAGTTTCGCTTTTGCCTCTGAACTTGAAACCTCGAAATTATCCTTTGCCTCAAAGTCTCTAAAAAAGGTTTTATTAATTCTAATTTTGCTACTTACCGCTTTCATCCTCTTGTGTTTAAGAAAATTCTTCTGGCTGCTAGAAGTTTGCCACTAAAGAATCTTAAACTGCCCCAAGATGATATAACTCTTTGAACTTATTAAAGATACAGTTAATTATAAAACATCATGATAGACTATAATTAGAGTTGATGATGGCATTTTCAAGAGTCTAGATTTACTCCAAACTTTGCAAAGTAGTGGATGCATTTTTATCAGAACAGTCAGAGAAGTTGAGTGAAGATTAATTTTTATAGCTCGTACGGAGATTTTTAATGTCTTAATCCAAGTTTCTCTTTTAGTTAATGCTCTAATTCTCATGATCTCTTTGAAGAAAGACTTAATCTTCAAATGATGGTCTGTTAAAAGTAGAATTGCCCTTGGACATGATATTCATCCCTCAAAATATGTGTTTTTGAAGACCGTCTATTACTAATTATTGAGGATCATTTCTGCAAGTTGTCTCATCAAAATTCATAGGTGGTTGGTTGCTCAAATTCTACAAATTTTGGTGTTTTTCTTTCTCATTTATCTACTCGTCTCCTTAGGGAACAAACTCAGACTTCTAAATATATAAAATCTAAAGTTTAAGATTACCATTGGCTTTTTATGATTGCACAACTCAATCAAACTTCCTTATTTAAATTCTATATTATTTTAAGTTGCTTCCACTTATTAATTAAACCAGCTAGTTAATTTCGCATTAGATTGTAATGAAGTTATCCAATAAACTCTAAAAATTCTCAAAGATAAAAAACTTGCTAAAACTGAAAACTCTCTCTAAAATTGAAAACTCCTTCTTCTCACAAATTTAAAACTCTCAAAGCTCGCAGAAAGAACTTTCACTTTGAGGTCAATGATAATTGCGTCCTAACTTGATGTGGAAATTGTTAGAGTGCCTGTAGAACTGATAGTAGTAGGTGCACTTCTAAGATTGAGCAGAATCAAGATGACGAGAATCATCTTACGTGTAGCGCTCATCGTCTGACTCAACAAGCTCAGGTCTATCCTTGATGTCTTTAAGCTCGTATTTATCAAACCAGCAGTGATATCGAGGCTTTGCAGTGCTTGTTTTACCACAGATTTCGCATATTTATTTATCATTTTAGCTATTTTATACGATTTATATTTAGCAAAAGATGACAATATTTCCCTTCGTAGTTTCAAAGGTGAGAAACGTCCTCCTTATTCCTAAAGCCTAGTAAAGAATTAAAATTACGAATAAAAAGGTTTATAGCTAGGTACCTCTTTGTGGATTCTGTTGAGCTCTCCCACATTTTAAAAATAAATTACTTCACAACGATGTCTCTAATCTCCTTTTCTGATACAAACTTCACATATCTGAACTTCTCAAAAACTGCTTTTTCGAAAGATTCCTCAAATCTATAGATAGTATTGCATTGATAACTAATTTACGAGTATCTGATCTCTCCAACTCTTCTGCTCAATCTGCTCTCAATCACTGTAAGAACCTTTTGGTCAAATTTTAAAAAATCTTGTTGTATATATCTATCAAGTGTCTGGATCTTGATGGTTTGTTATCTCTTTGGCTAAGCTCTACTCTTAATAAGTTAAGAATAATAAATTATCTCTTTGTGAAGGATCTGTTTCGGACAACCTCTCTTCTTTATCTTTGAAGGATCAAGTTTTGCTAAGCTATTTCAGACTCACTTTCCTCATCATACTAATCTTAGTTCTCAAATTCCTCTTTTTCTTCCTCTCTTGATGAACTATCCTCAGAATTTTGAGTTAGGCAAGCTTTCACATGCTTATTTGCTTCATTGAGTGCATATCTCTAATCCTGATAATCGCTGAGATAAACTTCTTCATCAGAAAACGCTCTTTGCTTAATGCGAGCATCTATCTAGGCTTCCTGAGCTACAACAGCTCTTCTCTAATTTCTAGATCTCTCATCAATTTTGGAATCCTCCAACTTCGCTTTCAATTATGGCTAGAAAACAGGAGCAACTTTATAAATTCATCTTCACATCACCTTAAAATTTGGTTTTTAACAATGATTTGGTTCATAAAATCAGATTACTGACTAATAGCAGCAATTCTATTACGAAGAGAAAAATAAATAATATTTAATTATTCATTTAATCATGCTCTTTTATTCATTAAATTAAGCTAAAATTATATTTGAGCAGGCAGATCATCTTCTGACCAGCACTTGCTTTCAGAGAGCTTTGCCAATTAGCTTTCAGAGAGTTTTGAAAACTTTATTTTCTTATTTTCTTCAGATTTTTTGGTGAGAGTTTTGGCGAAAGAACTTTTGCTTTAGGAGATCTTGCTCTATTCAATTAAAATAATTTAAGATTCCTTGCTTGAAGCTCTTGGCAATTGCACAGAAGTTTACTTAGTCTAAGAGATATATAATCTTATTTTAAATTTTTGATTATAATTTTAAGATTGTGGACTTCCTATCCCATGCTTGTAAATCTATATTCACTATTTAATTAATTATATTCCTAAATCAAGTGGCTTGTCACATCTCCTTTTCAAACTAGGTTGTTTAAATCTCTCTATGAAAATTTAGAATAGAAATTATAAGAAAATATAAAAATACAGTCTCAACTTAAATTTAAATTGGTAATATTAAATGTATTTTTGATTCTATCTTTTTTTTAAGAAACTTTAATTTATAATACTTTTTTATATTCTTGAATCAGTTTTAGTTTTTATGAGATCAGATTCCTCTCCACTATCTTCGGACTCTTAGCTGAAAGTAAAAGCAAGTGACTTGGGATGCTCTTGCAATTTTTAAGATCCATCTCTCACTTTGAGACCTTGATGAAGGGATGAGAAAGTTTGAGTGTCTATTGAGGAGGACTCATCGCTTTCCCTCACTCTCTCGGGTGAGCCTTTGGTGTAGTAGTCTAAGTTTTATCATTTAATGAATTAAAAAAAATAGTCAGAGTTCTTTTAAATAAAAAGTTGTTGCTAGAAAAACGAGGAACTTCTAAGATCTCATTATCTGGCTTGAACTACACACGATACTATATCTTAGCTTGGGGAGGCTTAGATTCTAAACTTTTAGCGCACCTATTTTGTTATGAGATCTCATCCTCCTTCTTGGTTAAGATACCTTTTGTCTTAATAAGAGCCTCATACTAAGAATTCTTGTTTACAGAAAATTACAAAATATTATTCTCTCTCAAATTAGCAGTCTACTGTTTGGCTTTGAGGATTAATATAAAATATGATCTTCCTGAGAGCATTAAGCAGATAATAATTATAAAGGCATACTCTTGGTTTTCTAACTCCATAGGTGAAAGTATCTGCTTTTGCTTTGCTTCTTCAGACGGATAGACTCTTGAAGCTGGTTCTTCCAAAGAAGAAGCAGTAGATTGGCGCCAGTTTCTTTTGAGTTTCAGCCTTTCATTCTCCGAAGATTATCCTCGCATATCTGAAGCTGGAGCGGAGTATGAAACTTTAGAAATAGGATTCTACTTTTCCTACTTCCAGGATTCGAGGGGCAAGGTGTTTGAAAATGCTTAGAGTTTCTGAAATCTATCTTGAAAAGCAAAGAAGTAAAAGTGAGAAAGTTAAGACTCTGAAGTCAATAATAAGTTCAGGGTGAAGTTTAGTTAGCTCAGTTCACTCCTTCGAGTTTTCGCCATCTCCAAAACAGCACAACGAATTTTCTCATTCTTTGTCACTATACTCAAAATTAGGGAAAAATTTTTCTATAGAGTTATTAAACTTACAACTGGCTGGATCTTGAAGATTCTGTTTGGAGAGAAAGAAATTTATCAAATTATTGCACAGCTATTCCTAGGACTGAATTTCATTTTGCCATTCACCAAATAGTTCAAAGATTTAGTTTCTGATGCTAGTTTCTCTCTCAAATGAAGAGAATCAAATGCATTTTTAATTAAAATAGTTTATATTTTCTTACTTAAATTACCATATAATCTTTATGAAGCATTATTCTTATTATTTGAAGGGTTTAAATAGACTCTCCTCATCAATCATTTCTTAATTTTGCTAAGACTCAATCTTGACATGTTGATGAGGATAATCTGAGGGAGAAAAAGTTTGTTCAGCTGACAGATTTGAGTTTCTAAATCTAATTAGCATAGGAGGAAAAAGTTACACTGGAAAGCACTCAAAGGACTCTGTGTTTTATCTGAGACTCTTTAAGTTTTTTTGAGAAAGAGTTACGTTCTCTGGTTTGAGATCCTATATTTAAATTAATGTATTAAATATTCTATAAATCAGGCTGCTAAGTTCTCATCCTAGCGGGTCCTTAGATGACAGAATTGAGTGACTTGGAGGAAGTTGGAGACTGAACTTGACAGCTTGAGTAGTTTCTCTGATCTCTCTTTGTTTGATGAGTCTTATCCTAAATTATGAAATAAGTGATTAACATACTACTGAATTTGGTTTTTCGAGGTTGCGATTCTGCATCAGTCTCTAGATCAGTTTACAAGTTTTCAAAAAACTAGGAAATTAAATTAAAACTATAACAACTTCAATCTATATTAGCATTTCATCTGTTTTCAAACACAAATGAAAAATTCTTAAAGGAAAAAGCATACCTTAAAAATAGAAGAATTATAAGTCTATCTTTCAGCAAAAAAAGGGAATTAAAAAAAGCATGAACTGAGTTAGAAATTAAAACTATTCTTGAATTATTTTCAAAGCTGAATGTAATCAAGTCCCAAGACAAAAACCGATCAAATAGAATGCAGTACTGCAAATTTCAAGTTGCAAAGACCAAATAATTTCAGTGAAGCTTTCTTAATTTTAAATTCCATCGATCATAATATGGTGCTTATACCAGATCCGCTGAAACATATAGAACACTCTCATCTTCTTCGATTCATTTCTTATCTCGTGTTGACCTTCTCTGTTCAATCCACAAGGGGGAAGCCTGGCATCTTTCTGATTTTCAAGTTTGGTTTTCATCAAAGTATCCTAAAATAAACTATAATAAATATCCTCCTACTCGCGGTAGTCCAAGAAGTTTGGCAGACATCCCTTAGATTAAAAACTTATAAGAATTACTCTTTTTATTAGACTCTTCAGGCGAAAGAATTTCTTCTTCTAGTTCATCATCATCCTCTTCTAAAACTGAGCGTTCCATTAGATTCAATAGTAATAATATGATGTTATCTATTTTTTGAAATTGCTTTAAATTGGGAGACACCATTTCTTTCTTGATCTCCTAGTGTAAAGCTCTGAAAATGGGCCCCAAAAGTCTTTTACTCTAAGTACCAAAAGCATATTCTAAGTTGACTTCGCTACCTTCAGTTCTCTGTCTCATTTCATCTGGATGCTCTTTGAGCTTCCTCTCTTTAAGATTTTTGCCCTTAAGGTTATTTGAAGGATAGCCCCTCTCGTCTGTGTGGTAGTTAAGCCAAGCATGAAACGTAGGTCTTTTGGGCTCATTTCTTCCACATATTTAGCACAAAATATTATTACAAAATGCATTAAATAAAGCAGAAGATCACCAAGTTAAATCATTTAAACATAAATTTCTTTAGTTTTTCTCTCTTGTTTCAAAGACACCGAAGCGACCTGGCCTCCCCAAAACTCCCACATGAGATTAGTTCAGCTCCTTGATCAATAAATATAATAAATCAATATAGCCTCAACATCTTCGATAGACATAAACTTGCATTTGCTGAATCTATCAAAAACTTCCTTCTCTAAATCAGAAAACTTGAATCTTGCGGGCTCTAGGTTTTCTGCGATGTTTGTTAAATAAAATTGATTAAAAAATGTGTAAGGCAAACACATTTCCATCAGGCGACTTAATATTGTATGGCAAATTTATTTTCATCTTAAAAGTCTGCTTATTTTTATTAGTTAAACAATTATTTTAATATCTTTATGAAAAGTCATTTCTATAAAAATAACATGACATTGGCTAATATATTAACCTTTTACATCCATTATGATTATTTTAAGGTTATTTAATTAAATGATGAAATGGTATACTATTCTTAAAATAAATTGATGACATGTAATAGTTTTGGCTTTATAAGAGTTAGTTTCTCTTTGTTTAGTGATTGCACCTGACTTTTGGATAGGAGAGGAAACTTGCATATTCTTGGAGATTTTTTTTGTTCTTGAATATTCCTTAGGAGCAAAGCTTCTGGACTGCTTTGGTTTCTTGATAGCTTTGTAAATGTAAAATTATAATTTGGAGTGAGTAGAAATCTAGACTACGCCCCTCAGATCATGTTTCAAAGTAGTAGTGGTGGCATTATTTTTGAAGCATGATCTCAGTTTGGTTGAAGATGTATTCACTTAAGACATTCTTGCGTTCTCTTGATCTTTGGAAACACTCTCAGTCTCCTTTATAACTGACACTCTTGAAGCAGCTGTAGTAAATTTAATAGGAGAATAAATAGTCCTTTCAGAAGTAGATGCAAAAGTCTATTCTTGAGCTGTGTGATGATTAGGGGAAACCATCCTCATTTGCTCTCGAGTGTTTTCAATCTAAAAACTATCTTCAAAGGCTGAGTCTTCCAAAGAAGGGGCTTAACAATTTTCAATCTTCACCAAAGGAACTTGCTCTTGGAATCTGATTTAATTAAAATAAAATAAATATAACAGATAGAAGGTCCAGAAGAAGAAAATAAATTTTATAATTAAGAAGAGGTGCTTGAAGTTCTCTTAGAGTTCAAATGGTCAAAGTTCTGTTAAGTTGAAATATTCTAGCCAAACTTTTCTTGAGGTTGTTGAGTTTTGATTCCCAGATTTGTCTTAGAAGAATCAGAAAACTTAGACTCTATATCTTGAATTTTAATATAAAGAGTATAATTTTTACCTTCAAGCTTTTGTAGCTGATAAAGCATACTTCTCACATGATTGAGATTAATTTTAAAGCTTAATTTTAAAATTATTGAAGATTTGTAAGAAGAAAGTGAGTTCCAAACTCAAAATTAGTGAAACTATCTATGAGTAAGCTTCCTGTTTAAAATTAATATAAATTAGTAGAGTTGAGGTCATTTAAACTTTGCAAAACTCAAAATGGCTAGGGGTAAGTGAGATGCCTTAGTTTAAAACTTGACTCAGAAGATTATAAAAATAATGAATCATAAGCTTAGCTTTGTTATCCAAGAAAGAGAGCTTAGTGGAGAAAGTTTAAGGCTTAAAATTAGACCAGTAGACTACTTTTAGGCTGGTTTGCTAGTCTAATTTTAGGTCATGAGTTATCTTTGAGTCACATCTCTAAGCCTCGAGCTCAAAAGATTTTGAGGGTGGAGTTTGGAATGCGTTTGATTCGAGCATTTCTTGGTCACTATGATCACTCAAAGTAATGTCATCTTCACCTTCAATAGCTGATTCCATGTTTGTCTGTCAGGTCAATCTGTCTTTCTCGTTTGTAGTGAGAGAATTGAGATGATTGTTGGAAAGAGCCTTAGTTTTTGAGAGCTCAAACACAATAGTCATCACTCGGATAGGTCTTTCATCAGCAGAGGTAAATGGTGTCCTTTGCTTTGCACTGAGAGAGCAGTTTATCTCCATCACTTTCTCATCCATGGCTGATAGTAGTTCAGAGCAGAGCTTATCTTCAAAGCTTTCAGAATTTGGAATAGAAAACATCTCAGAACTCACTTCAATCTTAGAGTCAAAGAAACAAAATCCCAATCACAAGTTGTAAAGTTTTAATTGAAGAAATTTAGTAATTATAATTTTAATTTCGTAGATTTTGCGATTTGTAAATCAAGCCAACATAAATACAAATATCTTTATCAATCTTGTAATTATTTTGTGATAACAATTATATATTTCCAATTTGAATTAAGGCTAATTTTATATTTGCATGTGATCCATCCTATGAACATCTTCGAGAGTTACTTATTTAGGAATTATAAATTTTATGTATTTTTAAAAAGTTTTAGAATCTAGAGTAAGTTTATTGGTCCTTTTAGCGGAGAATGTTCGATAATTTATCTGTGATATAAAATTATATTATTGATGATGTATCCAACGATAGACCAGATAGTTATTTAAACTGCAATAATTAAAAGATAACCTATTCACTTCTTCATTCTTGCTGATGATAAACTCTATAAACTTTGAGGGTGCTCGTATTGTGAAAAATGAACCGAATATTACTGCTCTCAGGATCACTTTAAAGCTAAAGTAGTTAAATTCCATGAATACAAAATAACATCCTGAAGTCTCCCTCCTTATCGCATAAATAAACTAATTATTGCATAACTAAACTAATTATTTTTCTAATCTAGTTAATTTGCTATAAAGCGAAGTTTAGTTTGAACACATTATAGTCAGAGATGGAAGAAACCTCATAAAATCATTAGTAAACTGCCAAAACTTTTAATAACATATCTTTATTCAAAGGTCGATAATGTTTCCAGTGAGATGGAAGGGCACTGACTCGGGGACCTTGATTAATTAAAAATATCAATTACTATATACTAGTTTATACTGAATTTAAAGTAGACTTTTGAAATTAGTTTAGATAGCAATCCAGAAATTAAAAGAAGATTAACATAGATTTAATTAAATATCATAACCAAGGCATCCATCCTATATACATTTTTTAGAGTGCCTCATCATTAAGTGCCTACCAAATTACTGCCTTAACTTGGTCCTCAATAGTAACGCTCCCTGCCTTGTCTCCATTCATTTGACCAAGCAATTTGCGATTTATTACCTCTAGTGCTTGCTTGATCTCAACCTTGATGTTATTCTAACTTTCAATAAGTGGGTCGTGGATGAAGGACTCAAGGAAAGAAATTATGTTCTTTTGATTCCTTCTCAATACAGTGAGAACCACTTCGCAAGTGCTTTGGAAGACTCCTTTCTCCTTAAATATTCCAAAAGCGTCGATTATGTTTTAAGTGAGACGGAAGGGCACTATTTCAGGGATCTTGAGCTTGGCTCCCTTCTCAAAAATGCAATCGAAATCTACATGAGTCACCTCACCAGTGT
>JAJKFJ010013944.1:0-11336 GCA_027382625.1 Tetmemena sp. SeJ-2015 | reverse complement strand
TCTGTCTGGTCCTCCTTTAAAATAAGTTTAAGTCTTAATTAATTGAGTTACATAAGCTTAAATTAGAGCTTGGGTACTTAATAGTAGAGCTATCTCTATTAACTAAGCTGGCGAACTAAGTTAGGCTGGACATAAACTTGTGTCCCCGGAGCTGCATTGCGCTAGCAAATCTAGGGATGGCAATGGATAGGTAGCTTTAGCTGTCTGCTGCGAGCTCAAGTCTCTTGCATGGCTTGAAATCTAAAGTAGGAATTAGGTATGGTTTTGGATGTTTTTTATCAGCAAAAAGGTATGCTTTTGGACATTTCAGGGAGGGTATGGATTTGGATGTTTTAAACATGGAATAAGGTATGGATTTGGACATTGCTTACCTTGAGGAAGCTGAGAGAGTGCTATAGTCATGGTGGAGCTGCGTTGAGTGTCTTCTAGGCCATGGCTTTGTGAGTGACTAAAGTTTAAGTGCTTGATTATTTAATAGGAATAATTTACTATTTAATATGGAGAGCGCAAGCCATTCGCAAGGCGCTAGCAGTAGTATCCTCCAGTGCACTGGGCTGGCGAGTCCTCGGCAGGAAATCAATACCAACAGCTTGGATGGGCAAGGAAATCAAACATCATTGCAAAGAAAGCGAGGACAGCGGGGCTATGACGATTGGTTGAAGGAATGGCTTTCGCGAAGGAGAGGATAGAAAAGCGAAAAGGCCCAACGACCCAGGCTTCTGCTCAGGTGTGCGCATTGCCAGAGAGTATACAAGCCCAAGGAACTTAAGAGGCATGCCGTTGTCCATTAACGCGCTTAGGGCTTCTACCAACAATTAAAAATCAGAGGCAGATATTAGTGCAAGCTCTGCAATGATGAAGAGCATGAGTTCCCAACTTCTCGTGTCCTAAAGGCGCATTTAGCTAGCCATTGCAAGGAGGATCTTTTGCGCTCTGGGTACAGCCCTCTTGTAATGAAATAGCTTAAGCTCGACACTCATCCATTAGTCACTCCTAGCAAGGAGGCTATCGCTTCAGAAAAAGTAATCCCAAGCGAGCTGACACAGATTGCTACGCTGCCTTTGATTGCAGCAGAAGATTCTTATGTCAAGCAGCCTTGCTTTTCGGATCAGCTATGCAAGTCTCCTGTGCTTGAGTTCCATCATTCATAAAAAATTGAGAAGCCACCACTCTCCAATTCTTAAAGAAGCCTCTTCGTGCGAGGCAGCAAAAGTATCAGTCAAGCTCTTGATGAGCTAGGAGTCCCATTTACAATTCGATGGGAGCTCAATATGATCCTAGAGCACATTGAATAGTCAGGAGGCCTCTTCTTTGAGGAAGCTTAGAAGTAAGAAGGAGACTGAAAGCACCATTTGCAATTCAGTAAACAGGACTTGCAAGAAGATGCTGAGAGCATGATGAGAGTGTTCAATGATTTCAAGGTAATCACCTATCTCAAGTAAAAAGGTGTACAAGGTCTCGACGAGATCAAGAAGGTCTACATCTGGCAGGATGGTATATAATTCATCTACAGAGAGTTCGACTATAGCTTTGCAAGGTTCACTCAAAATCCTGTTCAGCACTGGATGCTCATTGAGGTACTAAATATCATGCTCGGCATAGTTGGAGCAGTGCACTAGCAGAGAGTGACACACCGATGTCTCAGCCCTTCATACTTTCGCATTATTGGAAAGACCCCGCCAGAGGTCTTTTTGAGTAACTTTTGCCATGCAAGTATGGCTGGCTAGGATAGCCTGGACCAGTGGCTGCCACCCATTCCTTGGATCAGACATCGCGAAGAAGCAGAAGTTCTGGCTGCGAAGGCCTCGTTTGACATTTACTCTATGGGCCTCATCGTATGCAGCGGCTTCCTCAAAGACACTCTACTCTCACTCACAACGAAAAGTGGATCAGTTCACACAGCATTGAGGCTGCAGTACATAGCTTCGGGTTACAGCAAGTAGCAGAGGTGGCTCATAGATGACCTCATTCAATTCAAAGATGGGAGATTGACACTAGAAGACTTGGGAAAGAGACTCAAACAGTTGTTTAAAAAGACATGATATATTGAATTTGATAATTAAATTTTATCTCGATATTTTCCTCTTGAATGTTATTTTAGATTAATTTGATTGGTTGTAATAAAGTACAAAAAGTATAATCAAAATCTTAAGTAGATAATAAATATAGAGTTTAATGGAGCAAGTGAAGCACTGGGCCCTGGGCGAGTTGAGGAACTTCCTTGACTACATCACAGAAGAGGATCGAATCCAACTCATGTAAGAACCATTAAGTAAAAGTGCCATGGCACCTTTAATCACATTCTTTCTTAATTAACCATCAGTTCCAATCTTCAACTCTCTTTTTTAGTGATCAGCTAGTAAAAAAGGATGCAGCCACTATCAATTTGAATAAATGTTTTAAGTTCGCGTGTTAATAATAAATTAGGAGTTGTCCAACTTATTGGACTTCACGAATATGAGTTAGAAGAAGTTCATCAACAGTTTCCTGGAGCGAATTCAAAACCAGAGGCATTACGAATCTCAAGTCAAAACTGTGCAGCAGAAGACTAATAAGATGGCCAAGGACGAGGTCACTGGCTAGAGAGTCAACACTAACAAGATCACTAAGCAGGTCAGAGATATTCGTGATAGGTATTTATTTCATAGTTTTGTGAGAGATGTGAGCAAGTTGCTGGTTGCGGGTAGATAGATATGCTACTGCCAGGCATCGAGACACAACCTAATTAACAACTGCGTGGCTTGTGGTAAGATAGTATGCGAGCAGGAAGGGGAAGGACCCTGCCTCTTCTGTGGTGCTCTCGTTCTCAAGGGAGAAATGAGCTACTCAGGTGAGTCGAAATTACACAAACCATTCATATGATTATTTGTGAGCATGAACTCAACGAAGAGGAGGAGATAAAGTATGAGGTGGCTTTGGAGCACAAAGACAAGCTCATAGACTTCGACTAGAACTCTGCTCAGAGACTGGGAGTACTGGATGCCCAAAGTGATTGGTATGACTTAGCTAATAACACCTGGCTCAACAAGGACTAGCGCAAGTATGCTTTGTAGATGCAGGAGATAGAGAAGAAGAGATAAGAGGAAATCGATTCCAAGATGAGTCTGACAATCGATCTGCAAAAAGGAACAACAAGCCTCAACCAAGAAGAAGAGGACAAGCTATTTACCTTCGGAAAGCAGGTGGAGCAGACTAATTAGTTCATGCAGATGACCACTGGAGCAAATAAGAGAAAGGCAGGTGCTGTTTATAGGCCATTCGAATCAGCCTCTGCGTCTTCTATATCAGGTAACGACGAATCTTCAGGCTATTTAAGTACCACTGATTTGCTGAATGATCCTCAGAAGGCTCTCTCTAGTCTCAACACCTTCTATTTCAAGGCATGCACTCTTTCCGACGAAAAGTCCCAGAACCTCTATAAGGGCTTGCAACCTGATTACCAAAAGGAATCTACAAATCAGCAAGAGGAGACTAAGCAAGGAGACAAGGGGAAGGGATACAACCCATCTCAAGCCTAGAAGCCTAATAAGAAAGCTCAGGTTGAAAAGGAGCAGCAAGAGAAGGAGGAATTGAGGTAGAAACAGATTGAAGCTCAAGCTAAACAGAGATTCATGATGACCTCTCTCAGCAAGCGACTTCAAACTGAGAATCCTTTCGAAGAGTTTAGAAGAGCTGTAGAGACTGCTGTCATAGACAAAGCAGTGAAGGGCACCAAGAATATCTTTGAGGGAGATAAGGACTTCTTCAAAGAATCAGACGATATTGGCATGTGCTTGTCAATCAAGCACATATTCATTTAACGAAGTTTAAATTACCTTATATTTTGTAAATGCACCAACCTTGGGCTTCGTTAGTTGTGCAAGGTTTCAAACGCTTCGAGGGTAGAGACTGGACTCACAAATACCGTGGCCCACTCTGGATTCATGCCACCTCTCAAAAACCAGATCAGCAGCTAATTGACTAGCTTGAAACTTCCTATCGTAAATTCTACGAGTCCATCGGAGAAGATATGCCCCCCTTCCCAGACCGCTACATAACTTCCAGTATCTTAGGTCGCATCGACCTCGTGGATATAATCTCCCTCAGTGAGTATAGAGACACAGTCCCAGCTCTCCTTTAAGAGCCGACAGAGTCTGAATACCAGTTCGTTTGTCGCAACCCTTAAATGCTTGAGTTGCCTTTGAAGATGGCAGGCCAGCCTGGTATCTATAAGATGGACAAAGCTCTATGGTATGGTGTGAAAGATCTGCTGGTCAAGACCCCCGTGACTTGGTGGCCACCCAAGCAGTTCAAACTCTACTCACTTGGCAGGTTTGATCTCTACCCAATGTAGCAAGAGGATGCTAAATTAAGACCTAAGCTTACTCAAGACCAACTTTCTCAAAAGAATCTTCAAGTGACCAAGACTAACCTTGGTTGCTTCCATATCAAACATCTGCTGAGTTGAATCAAAGCTTCTTTTTACTCTTCTTAAGTATTGAAGAGTGTGAAAGAGCAGCAACAGACATTGGAGAGTGTTAGACACCAGCTTATCAACTAGCCACAGCGCTTTAAGTTCCAGAGAGCTGAGAGTATTGCTGATGAGGAGGCTCGTAGAGAAGAGGAGTCTCAGAATTCCTTGGACTATCTGCAGTCTGAGAACTAGTAGAACTCAGTATAGAGGAACAAGAAGAAGTTTGACTGCTATGTGATGGAGATTTCTGGCAAAGATACCTCAGATGAGATCAAAGCACTTGCTCTCTCAGTTGAGGAAGGAGTCAACCAGCTGAAGGACTAGTCACAGAGCGCTCTTGCCAAGTCAGTCTACAAAAGATTCACCTTCGACTTCTACAAGCCAACTGAGGACGCAGGTTCCGAGAATCTGACACTCTATTTGCCTTAATAAAAGGGAGGGGCTCAAAAGAAGAAAGGAGCCAATAAGCCACTCATCAACGCTTTCCTCATCGCTATTGGAGACAGTTAACTTGAAATTTGACTAATAGTTTTAAATTCTGGTTTAAAGTTTGCTGGTGGAGTACTCAGTGGAGGAAGAGAGCAATAGAAGCTACACCTATCAATTGATCTTAGCGAGTGGGGATGCTTTTGTAGTGAGCAGTGATGTTAAGGGTTTGCGTTTCAGTGTTGAGTCTGTGAGGCAAAAGACCTCTCCCTAAGGATTGTTTATGAGAGAGGGTTCTCTGCTTCTTAGTGTTGAGAGAGATTGACAACCAAGAAACAAATTCCCTTTTTAATTGATGCGCTTATGCTTTATATATACATTCTTGCTTTCTATTGTAATTAAACTTTTTCTTCCTTAGAGGAAGGGTACAAAAAGATTCTTAATTTAGATTTAAATAGTCTAATCTCTACTTTATATTCAAGTAAAAATTTCAGAAATAGTGGCTGCTGTGGGTAAAAAGAGATAGTGGTAACTGTGTTAAGAATAATATAAAAGTTAATTAATTAATTTGGGAAAATGAATCAGGCTAAATCTGGCAATCGTAAGTAGCACTCTCCAAATCATTACAAACACCAAAAGCTGTTTGAAATTAAAGTATCTTATGAAAACAGACACAAAGAATTACCTAAGCCTAGCAGAGCTTTTGAAAAGACGAACAGATTATTAAATTCCCTTTATCACTCAAATCCATTTAATAAGTGAGCAATATAAGAAATAAGTTATTATTAAGGAATAGCTAGCATGCAGAATACCAGGCAGTAGTTCAACGGAAGCAAAGCTGGTTATGAGGAGTTCGCATCTAACTCTCAGTTTGCTAAGACCGGAGGACCTCAAAGCCCCTTTAACCAGACTCAAGCCTCTCTAGTCTCCCAAAGCAATACTGCCAACCTCAAGGGCAAGCTCCAATCATTAGATGTAAGTCCGCACCATTAGTTTCTCTTTTATAATCTATGCTGCTCTAAAATGCCTATGGGCAATTACTGACTCAGTTTAATAACTGCTGCTGCCATTAAAGCTCAAATAAAATTCCCCTTCAATATTTCAACACGATTTCATAACTCCGTTGATATCTTGAGGCTAATTTCTTATTAGGAGATGATAAGACAGCTGGCTGAAGAATTAGGCTACCACAAGAAAGATGTGCAGGTGTTGAGATCTGAGAAGGAATCGCTAGAATCTGTGTTGACCATGAAGACCCAGGACGTGCGCAAGACTCTCACTAACGAGCTCTTCAAAGTAGAGGAGGAGATGAAACGCCACTATGCCCACTAGAAGGCAGAGAACGCTCGTATTCAGTAGTAGGTGACCGCACTCAAGGGAGAGAAGACAGCCCTCGACATGCAGCTGCTAGAGCTTGAGCGCAGAATGGCAGAGCTGGAATTGTAAGTGGGTCACGACTAGCACCACTGATAAAGAAGAATGAAGCAACGAAATGTATTGATATCGATAAGCAGTTAATTTACAACTATCCTCATTTCATTTTTTCTTACCCACTCTTAAAGGTATTGATAATTTACATCAAAACAGTTTACTTTAATCTCAAATTAAAATTGAGCATTTCAATAGAATCGTCTACAGTTTAAGTCTAATATACTACTAATTTGGAGCTGACTGTTACCATCAACTAACCTTAAATGTCTTTGCAATAAGAATCGTACTAATAATCATTGATCTCGTTTTTGAAGTGTCATCGATTTCTTCTCTGTTGAGATGAGTTGGGAGACTGGGAAATATTAATTGCATTTTGTATGTTTCTGTGCTGGCTGAGGGAACTTATTTGCACTGGGCTCATTACTTGAGAAGAGTTAGTGTTGACATGTATGGTGGTTTCCCTCAGTTCCTCTTCTCGAATAACACGGGAGATGTCTTGCTCGAACGACTAAGAATTTATTTAAGGTGGCTGCTAAGCAGCATTTCTTGTTGGATTCAAAAAAATTAAAGGAAAAAAAAGATGCTGAGACGATCCGTTTACTAAAATCAGATGTCTCCCTGATTAAAAAGAGAATGAATACTTTAAGTAAAAATAAGATTCTTCTTGAGCTTCTTCATCCAAGCTAGTGGTGCCTCCTATCTCCCCAGTGCCGCCGTAGTTTCTCTACTAACTCCTCAGATTAATTATAGTGTCTTCTTCAAGTCGTGGGACGCTCCCTTAATTACCTAGCCTGCCACTGTTGGTGTGGCTCAGATTAGCTAGTTACCCGCTCATTCTCTCCTAAATGGGATGTGGATTCCAGTCATTAGATCTGTTGTTCTCTTCTCTAAAGATAATTAGCATTCTATAATGATTTATTGAATCTTCTCTTATCTAGCCAATACGATGTGCGTACGTGGTTTATCCACCTCTCAGATAAAAGCTAAGAAAAGTAATATGCATATGGGACTGCGATATTTTAAAGATTCTAGTTCTTGTTTCGTTTTCCATCTTCACTAGTTTAGTCCACACTTTCATCAGACATGGAATAGATGACTTGATTGTTCCTGAGGTTTGAATTATGCAGTTTCACTGGGTGACCGCCAGTTTCCATAATAACTGCCGAGGAGTTCTGTAATCTAATTAGCTCCTCCAATTACTCCTTCTCTCTCCTCTTTTCCATCAACTTGTCCAGGAAAGGCCTCATTTTCTTTTGTAGATACAAAAATGACAACCCTTTGTTAAGTTAAGTAGATATGGTACCCACACTGCATAAGAGGAATCATAGACCTTGTCTTCAAACTTATCGACTCTGCTCGTTTGTCTGCGAGTGTACTTGGTTCTGTGTCTGAAGTTGGCTTCGATCATCTGAATCTTGGCTGAGGCAGCTAAGTTGTTGATGTCATCTATGTGATCTTCGAAGTCCATCTCTTTCTCTCTCGCCATTCTAGCGAATAAAGAGATATTTGTTTAAGAGTAAGTTTAATAATGAAGCGTACTCATCTGGTTCTTTGATATTCATAGCATGCAACTCCTCTAGGATGAACTGATGGCACATGAACTTCTTCTGAATGCAAGACAGCACATCCTGGAAGTAGTAAGCTTATTTAGGATAGTAAAGAAAGAGCATTGAAATTGTTGAGTTTAGTCTTGGAAGTTGTTGTAGGTGGGGCATTGCAGTTGCGCGATAAATGCTCTCTTCCTTTTCTCATCTCTCTTAAGAGTTGCTACTATCATCTTGGTCTTTTCATATGCATTGAAATGAATTTGCATTTAATAGTCTTTTCCTCTAGGTCGTCAATTAGACCTAATTCATAACTATTTTTGGGAAATTTGTGCAAAGACTATCTATGTCAGCAATCTTGATGTATCCCGTGCCATCTGGGTCATACTTGATCCAATACTTCTTGAAATCCTCAGTTTGGTTTTTATAGACGTTCAGGATTTCCTCATCGCTAGAAGCTGAGAAGCCTTGCAAGATAACTGCCACAAACAAGTTCAGGAAGATGATGGGCACAATCAACTCGAAAAACAGGAAGTAGGCGTAGGCTGCACTTGTCCCACACCCGTCTGGTTTCCCTCCATTGTCCAAGATCGATTGATAGGAAGAGTTTTCATTGCAGTCAAATAAAGCTAGAATACACTCTCTGTATTCATCATAGAGTTATTATAATGAGTTGAGTTTACTATGGAGCGTGAGCGTACACAGTCTTCCATGACGTTGTTCCAACCTTCTCCAGTTTGTAAACGAAGCAGAGTCAGGAAAGCTATTCCAAAGCTAGTGAAGTTAGCATGCTAGTTGAGAGTTTCCTACTGTTGGATGTAGGCAAAGATCTGAACTCCCAATATAGAAAAGATGATTCTTCAATCTTAGAAATATAAGTTCTTTATCTAAATTTAATGAAGAGCAGTAGCATCATGAGTGCACCGACGTTTGCAAGACCAGGGATAGTGACGATGATAGTGTTAAAGATGATACGCAAGAACTTGGCCTTCTTCACAAGTCTAAACACTCTGCCAATTCTGAAAGATCGAACGATCGTTGTCTGCTTTGGACCGATGCTTGCAGTTGAAAGCTAACCTATTACCAGTGTCACGTAAGAAACAAAAGTAACTCTAAAATGGTTCATTTAGAAACGATGACGATGATGAAATCAAAGATGTTCCAGCCCTGAGTGAAGTAGTTCTTGCCGAAAGCGATTATCTTGATGATAGCCTCCATAGTAAAGATAGCTGTGAATGCGTAGTTCACTATCTCAAGATCACTGACTAGATCTTGAGGATTTTCATACCAGGTGAGGGCCATGAGGATTGTATTTATGATGATGCTGGCTATGATGAAGTAGTCAAAGCCAGGGTAGTCTGCCACCTTTTAGCAGAACTTGGAGACGGGGTTGGAGAAGCGTTTCTCAACCTTGTCGGGGTTAGAATTGAAGCTATTCTACTAAACTTGCAGCCACTGTGACTGGTATTTATGAAGCATGTGGTTTTAGCTGAGCTTGTCCTTTTCCTCGTAGTAGACGTTGACGACGATGGACACGAACAGGTTGAGGAGGAAGAGGGAGCCTATCACCATGAAGGCCATAAAGAAGAACACCCACCCCTCGTTCATGTTGTATACCGGGTTGTGGTCGATCTCAGTTGCATCCACTCCTCCATACATTCACACTAATCCAAGCTCATTGAGATAAGAGAGAGAGTGATTTAAATGATTATGGTGGCCCACCCCTCAGTTGTTGAGAGTATGAACAGCGCCATCATAGCCAAGGGGAGGTTGTCGAAGTTACCATAATAAAATTTAAAGAATGACTTGTGAAAGATTATAAGTTGGTGACTTGGTTGACCCAATCACCTCCAAAGTTGAGGCAGTCCCATTTTGTCTGAATCTAGTTGGTGTCAAGAATGCCTGTGATGTTGTCAGTGACGCAGTAGAAGAAGGTGCCCTTGAAGAAGTTTACTGCGAAGATTCCAAACAGGATAAAGAACAGGATTGAGATCACCAAGGCGTTTATAATGCTAGGCACTGCATTGATTAGAGACACTACAGCTAATTTCAGCCCCTCATTTCTGGAGACCATTCTCAGAGGACGGAGCACTCTCAGCATTCTGATGACCTTGATGAATTGGATATTGAGGTCACTCAGGAGGATAGAGATTATAGAGAAGATAACGATGATGCAGTCCATGCAGTTCCAGGGGTTGCGTAGGTAACTGTCGTTTCCATTCACCACAAACCCAAATACCATAATCTTAAACACCATCTCCAAACAGAAGATTAAGTTAAAACGCTTTATTGTAAAATCATAGAATACATTAATGACAAACTCTACTTATATAAAAGATGGAGGTGATAACATAGTCGATGGTGTTGAGAATATTTTGAGTCTTGCCGTTGGGATCGTCCAAGGGATCATCAATTGCTAGCATGATAGTTGATACCAAGATCATTGACAAGATAAAGGGGTCGAAGAAGCGATAAGTCACAACCCTATACAAGAACCCTCTCAACTTATTTCTGTTTCCCATTACCAGCAAAAATATGAAAGATCAAATTTATAGATTGTTTTAAATTGGCAATGACTTGCCCTTGAGGATTTAGTGAGGTAGAATCTTCTAGGAGGCAGAGGGGTTGGTGATGTCTTCAAATAAGTTCTTCTTTTTTCTCATGGACTTACCAGCTGCTCCCTTCTCGCTTTAGGGCTTGAAGGTACTCATCAATTAACGATTCGAGGAATATCCAGGCTCAAAGACAGACGCGGATTCTTCATTCTCAGTGAAATTTACTATTTATTACTCTCATACTATACTTCTTTTATTAAAGTGAGATATCTAGACTAAGCTTGTCCACTGGAAATGGCTTCTAGATTGAGTGCTCTATTCTACTGATTATCTTGAATGGTCACCATCCTTTGCAGTGAGAACTGTCTCGCCTGAGCGAGTGGATTGTTGCTTGGTACCTCCTGACGACTCTTTAACTCTCTGCGTGCTGCATCATCATTCCTTGCGTTATCAGATAAAGATAAACGAACTTAAAATTAAAAAGAACAAAGAAACTAACACTTTTAACTTATTCGTGAATCTTATACTTTCTTTTAGGAAAAATTGAAAAAGAAATGAAGTAATTATAAAACACTTCTATATTAAATGTGCCTAATATAGGGAAGATACGAATGGATGATCGAGGGTAAGAACAATAAAGTGAAGAGCGTGAAGAGCTTCTACTAGGTTCTACTTGACTGCAGGATAGAGAAACAAGAAGAAGTCGTCTGTTAGCTCAAGTTTAAAAAAGAGATTAGTAATGTTTTTAATGCTTAATTAATTATTCATAAAATGGTCGTTGACCTCCTTCTGTCTCTCAATCTCCTTGACGTAATTGATCTCAGCCAGCCTAGCAGCTTCTCTCCCACACTCCTCCTCCTTCCTCACTTCAACTGCGCATTCCTCACCCACCACTCCCTCTCTCCCCACCCTCTCTCGTCTTCACTG
>JAJKFJ010013939.1:0-11338 GCA_027382625.1 Tetmemena sp. SeJ-2015 | reverse complement strand
AGCTTGCACTGCAGGAAAATACTGTCCTGAAGCAGTAAGAGCTTCATCAGAAATGATTCCTTGTCCACCTGGCCATTACTCAAGTGCTACCAACCTAATTGACAAGTCCTCGTGCACAGCTTGCACTGCAGGTAGTTTTTGTGCAGAGGGTAGTACAAATGCGAACACTGGTTGCACAGCAGGCTTCTATTGCCCTAATAGAACTAGAAGCTAAAAGGAAAATCCTTGCCCAGCTGGAACCTATAGTGTTTCAGGTACAAATGCAGTCGATGCTTCCTCATGCGTAGCTTGCCCTGCAGGATCCTATTGCAAACAAGGATCAGCCTCACCTGTGACTTGCCCTAAAAATGCATACTGCCCCATTAACAGTGAACTTTACATAGACTGCCCAATAGGCTATCACAGATCTTCAACTGGTGGCTCTTCACTTTCAGACTGCACAGCTTGCACAACTTATTATCATTATCTTCCTCTTTTCTAAACTAACCAGATTTGCCCAGGAGGAACAGACCCAATTTCATGCCCAGCAGGCTATAACGGATTTGACTCCAGCTCCTCAACAACTCCTTCTTTCTTGACTTGCTTAACTACTAGCACAAACTACATAACATCAAGCGCTGGAACTACATAATCAGTCTGCCCTAATGGATAGTACACCCCTTATGGAAAATCAACTACTTGCATTAGTTGCCCTGCTGGCTTTTACTGCTCTGGAGGTGTCAAGACTCAATGTGTTGATGGTGAGTAGATATATTTAAAAAAGTATTGCCCAGCAGGATCTTCTTCTGCTTCAGCCTGCCCCGCTGGAAAAGTTTGCTACGCTTAAACTTACTCGGTTGTCTACAATAACACCTTTGACTGCTTCCCAGGGACATATTTATAAAACGAAATTATGTATTGCGCTGGAAGCAATTCAAATGGATAGCCAACTGATCCAGGATACTACAATTTGAAGGGCGAATCGTCAGGAACATAACATTAATGCGGAAGTGGCTATAGCTGTCCAGATGATGGAGCGATAGGTCCATACGTCACACCTTGCGCTCCTAATACATTCTCAGCTGCTAATGCTTAAACTTGCTCAGCTTTTTATGAACTGTAGAATAAAATAATTTTGAGAAATCAAGAATTTCAAATAAAGCTAATCATTTTCATATTGACTGTCTCTTATAGCTCAGCGATGGACTTTAGTGTATTCCAATTTTATTCTGCACAGCCAAATCCTGCGGCTTAACTTCTACTATAAGTGGGTTGACTGCTATAAGCTTATTCATCTCCTCATGGTGGTATTTTCTATGATAGTAAACAATTTTCAAATTCTTTCTTTGAAATAATAATATACATATTTCTATACTCGTCTATCCTCTAGAGTAGGACTAAATTATCAATTGTGCTTGGCTTTCTGAGGTGCATTTTTTCATCTTGCCTGACCGCTTGAATGACTTTGAAAAGCTCCTCATCAAAAGTTTTATGTTATATGTGCTGAGATATCATTTTAAACTGGCTATTACCCACATTTATCATCTTTCTTTATTCTAAAAAAGATAGGAAAATATTAAACTTGCGCTTTCTTTATTTGAACTAGCTGTGTCTCATCTCAGCGAGTTTCTCTCCAGTTTCTAGTTCGCAAAACTGCAAGAGGTCAGCATACTCGTAAATCATCTTTCCCTGGAATTTGAAAGGATAGCCTGAAGATGTGGGATTCTAATAGTTCTGAGAGTCATTATGTTTTGTGGAGTTGGTGCTTTGCTTTTTGAAACCTTTGGAACTATTGTTGACAGCGATTCCATTTTATTTAGTTCGAGAGGGACTCAAGCCGAAGCTCTGAGAAGTGATGTTAAAAGCAGGGATAGGTGGTCGAGAGCCACTCTCAGAGTTTTTGAAGGTAGGAAAAGGCTGAAGTCTCTAAGGACTTAGCAAGGGAGAAGTTTTCTGTGATTGGGAGTAAACTGAACTGCTCATTATATCTTTAGTTAATTTGCTCATGTACTGCTGCTCCTTCTATAAATACATATAAAAACTCAAACAAGTCTTTTGAAAGGAGTTTAGAGTTTGGTTATGTTTGCTTGACTTCACCTAGGAGTAGATGTGCTGTTACCTCAATTCAGTAGATTAATCTATCGCCCCTCCACTTCCCTATAACGCCTACGAATAGTCTCTATAGTGTTTAAGATTAAGAAGCAAACATTTATTCTGAGTTGCTAGCTCCATTTGGAATCTTTTGTAAATGCTTAATTTCTAAGCTTAGTGAGCTTCCTCAGAATTTCAAGATTAATGATTTTGCTCTGCTCTTGCTCACTTGGGTTATATTTCATGAGATTAGAGAGCATCTTAGACTTTATGAGTTCTTATTTGCTTCTGCTGCCTCTTCCACCAACACTATTCGCTAATAAGTCTTCATCATCAAATCCATCTTCAAAAGTATCATCGTCCAATATCCTAAGAGTGTTTTAGCCACCAGAGTTGTTTATTGGACTTCCTCTATTACTAAAATTCACTCCTTAACTCTATACACTGAACTTAGATTTCAAAGCACCCTTATCTGAATGCTAGCCACTCTTATCATTCATAAATAATTATTCACCTTTAATTTTCTTATTCGGCAGATTTAGTTGAAGTTGAGCGAACTTGGCTTGCTCTAGACTTGGTTTGGTAAAATTCTTAGCTCCTCCGTTTTGATTTTGGAACAAGATGATCTCCTTAATTTTGCTATTTGATTAGGTTGGTTACTCTTTTCCTTAAAAATTCTTGAGTAGGCTGCTTTCCAAGCTGACTTTTGAAGAGAGCAAATTTTTCTATTTGATCTGACCTGTGAGTCCTTGGAAAGGAGAAACTGAGAGATTAGAGATAGGACTTAATGAAAGCAAAATAAATTTTTCAATGGATCAAAAATATTAAGGACTTACTTAAGCTGATACTGACTGGTTATGGAGTTTGAGGTTACTACTATAGAAAGTTTGATGCTTATTCGAATTCGGCAGTTGAAACTTAAACTTAGAAGGAAGAACTGAACCACTCATAGTCTAAGAGTGGAAAATATATTTTGAATCAGTATGATGAATTGCAAGAGTGTTCCAAGTGCTGCCCCTATCTTTCCTATGGAGTAGGGTCTATGTCACTCGCCTAAGCATTCTTGGCCAGAGAGCTCTAAGACTCTTAGTTTAAAACTATCTCGTACTGACGCATCACTTGATCATTCAGAGTGCTAAAATTAGCTTCATTTCGATTTGAAGTTTTAGATTATCCAAGGAAGCATGCTTTCTAGTAAAGTTATTCTCGAAAGAAATTTCTTAAAGAATCATGAAAATTTTTCACTAACTTATAAGGATTGATCACTTATATCTTGACTCTGATTTTTCAAGTCTGGATCTTTAGATCTCTATCCATCAAAGTTCAGAATCTTATTTTCTACAAGGGAACTAGCTTTAGCTTATTTTTGACTGGATTCAAGTCCATGGAAAGTTATCTAAGGCAGCTGAAACCTCTTCTTAGTGTTTAAAATTAATTAAAAGCTTATTAAAATTGTTGTTGAGGTCTCTTTCATTCAAACTTGCATTTGATTGTTCTAGTATTTCACCAGAATTTAAACCTTAATCTAACTGATTGTAGCTTTCATATTCTTAAAAATAAATGAGGACTTTCATCTAGATTGGGCCTTGAGATATTTAAGAGCTGCCTTTATTCCTCACCCACAGAATTCTTTTTCCTTTTTATGATGCTCTTTAAGTATTAGTTCGAGAACCCATTTTGATCGGGTAGGAATCCTTGTCCACCAATCCCATCCAAAAAAATATACTCACTTGTTTATTTTTAAGTTCAAAAGCTAAGACTTAATGAAATTCTTATTGATATTACTATCATTAGTGATTTGACTCTTGTTTAGTAACCTCTCATGAGGAGTGCTATTAAAGAATTTAGACTTTTAGTTCCTCTACCTTATGATTTCCTTCGTACTTTGCTCTAAATTTTGCAATGGATTAGGGATATGCACAGACTCTGAAAGTCCTACACTTAAATTTGGAAGTGTGGTGGGATTTTTCTTATTTACCTATTTGGGGCTCTTATTTTTCTGAAGTTCTCTCTTCTCCCTTGCTCTCTCATTTCTGTTTTTCCTATTCCACTTCTCTATCAACTCCCACTTTATAATAAAAGATCATTTACAGATAAGGGGTCTGCATAGTTCTAGGGGGACTGAACTATCATTTCAAACGAAGACAGATCTGTAGACAGCAAGTCGAACAAAGGCGCATGGATGAACTGCAACTTGGAGAGTTCGAGTTAGTGTCTGTGAGGGTTTTGCGATTTCACAAGATCGCTTCTCATTTGCTCGCTGGGAAGAGTAGAAGGATTGGTTTTAGACAAATCCTGATTAGAAGGCAAAGCATGCTAGTATTTCACTTTATCAATTAAGCTTATTAATTAAGATAGAACTTTCTTGATGATGCTGTCAATGTAATCCTTTCCTGAAAAAGAGAGCTCAGGTTGTTTCTTATACTTTATATCTTTAGTTTGCAAACTATCCCCAACCAAATTTTTGGTGTCTGGAGCCTTGAATCCATACTGAAGCATCTGCTGCTGACAGAAAAGTTCAGAGCGTCTCTTGCTATCTGTCCTTCTTTAATTTGAGAAGGACCCGTTCATTACCTGTAAGTTTTCGGAGTGAAAGCTATTGAAGATCTATTTCTTGTTTGACTTCTTGCCTTCGGTTTCTCCCAACCTTAGAGTTATCTCACTCTCCTCAAAATTATATGAATGTAAGTATTGATTGTAATAAAATTGGTAGGGTAGTCGTTACTGTGCATCCTCTGACTTTACCGATTTAAAAAAAGCAATATTATAATGATTCCCATTAAGCTTTTTTGGCTGATTCTTTGAGAGGGAGTGCTTTAGGCGTTCTGAGTTTGCGTTGCTGTTACTTAGAGACTTATGGGCGCTGTTGCTGTTTGAATGCACATTATGCTAGTGTTAGGAGTTGTTATTCATCCTTTGATTTGGAGTTTGCTAGTTAGTTGAGTTGAGCTTGAATGGGACTGGATCTAGAAAGCGTCTAACTTTTGAAGGTGATTCAAAGTTTTCAACTGGTAAGGCTGGATTGGGACTGCGGTGCTTATTGATTGGAAATGTGTTATCATACTACAAATGTTTTCATCATTTGAAATTATAAAGAATCAAGACTTCTTCTTAACAAAAGCTTTCTAAGAAAGGCGGAGAAATCTAAGAAGAAATATTCTCCTTAATCCTTCTATAAAAAAGGCAATTTTAAATGAAAAAGATTGAGTTTGGCAACTTACTTATTTGTCGATTAGTTTGACTATTTCACTCATTTTAATTTATTAAAGTAGCCTATAAATATTTTCTTCAATAACTTAATTATCCTCCCTTTTGATAGCCTCTCCAATTCTTAAGCTTTCATGCACTCATCAATTACACTATATCTGAGGCCCAGTCAACTTTATTAGTCTCCTCAGTGATGTTGTCTCTAATCATTTGGCTGTCTTTGCCAGTTAAAGTCTCCAAATACTGCAACCTCTACCTCAGATCTTCGTTTTCAAGCTGCATCTGATACATCTCCCTCTTACAAGTTCTAATAGACATTGAATGAATTAAAGCAAGACACTTACTGTATCTGATAAAGTTGGTAGTTTATTTTCTCCTGCAACTGGGAGTTATCCTAGAACACATCCTTCGCGATAGTCAGTGACTGCTAAAAGTTTTGAGGGTTGAAGTTAATATTCCCACTTGAACCTGTGCCTGAGCCACTGCTCTTCAAGTTCTTGAGATTTCTCTTCAGCTTACTGCCATCTATGATGATTGGCGATTCATCTATGTCTTATAGTGCCTGCTATGGGTCTTTCTTAATGGCAGGGAGACTCTGACCACTACCTTTCTTGCCCAAAGACTTCTGCTAATAAAAAATACTCATACACATGATATATAATCATTGAAGAAGGCGACTACACTTGAGTTGTAGTTGTTGTGAATTGTTATATTAGGGTTGGTGCTGCTGTTCTGCTATTCCTTGTTTATCACACTCTCGCCAAACTGCTCTGGCTTCTAGCCAGTCAGGGAACTTAGAAATTGGATTTTAAAAAACTTAAAGAAGGTTTATAGGATGTGCTGATTTGCTCTCACTAGTTCATGAGTCAATAGTTTGACGTGCTACCTTAGTTCTTGAATGAGTCTGCTCTTTGGATCATCATTCCTGACTGGCACATTTGTGATCAAAGCAGCTTTGCTGGCATAGGCTAGAGTGCTAACGTTTTCTTCTATATAGGTATCGCTTGGGTGTAAGCAGGCTATCATGCAGCAAAGAGAGTTGCCACCCAAGCTTTGACGCAGAAGGCAAGTTAGCTTAGAATAAAAAAGACAAACACATTTAAATAATCCCTATAGGGTACGTAAACTCCTTCTTTCTTGCCATTTGCAATATCATTGAGTGCTGAGATTACTTGCCGCAAGGTGAAGAGAGACTTGTTGATCTCAATTGACTCCTTCTGAGTTTTTCCTTAAACGTTGGTATGGCTCTGCCTCTCTGAGCCAGCTAAGTCCACAAGTTGTAACTTACTCGTGATAGTGTTATCTTAGAAAATTAATGAAGGCTATAATTCCTATCGGGGTTTGAAGGATCAACCTGCTCTATTGTGTAAGAGAAGATGGAATGCGATCGAGAGGAGGAGAGATTCATCTTATGCGAGCCTATCACTTTGTTCTTGATTCCATAGTGAAAGAGAGTCATCACCTGTTCGTAACTAGAAATTTAAAAATAAATTTTTAAGTAACTAGAGCACTCGAACATGAATAAGTTCTCCACTGTGTACACATCGTACTAATTCCACCTAAGTTTTAAGCCCTAGGGTTCTTACTAGTTACTTCCAAAAGGTACTAAAGACTTCTATTGCCCATTTAAATTATTCTAATAAGTTTAAATTTTTGTTCTTGTGTAGCCTGAACATGCCGCTGTTGAGGAGATCGTAGATTTTCTCATTATAAATCTGCAGGAACGAAATGTAAAGAGTAAGTCTTCGAGCTGGCTGAGCTGCCTTTGCCTTTTCAAGAGTCTCAATAAGTTACTGCGACAAAGAAAAGCAATGAAAATAATATGAGCGAGCATCTTTGAACTAGTCCAAAATTTTCTTAATCGTCATCAACCCGAGGCACAAAGAAGCCTTTTTCATTCTAGTAATATTTGTAACCTTCCATCGTGTAGGTCTTCCCTGAGCCTGTCTGCCCATAGGCGAAAATAGTAGAGTGATTAAAACTTAAATTAGAACTCAAGTTTAATGATATCCATCTACCACCTGAGAAACCATGAAAGGGATATTGGTCTCTTCATAGACTTGCGCTTAAGAGCAGCTCTTGTCCAGCACTTTGTCGAAGCGATAGAGTTTCGCTTGCCTGCCCTTATCTTACTGATGCACTCTAGAACAGTTACATTGAATAAACACATCTTAGAATAGAAATTTACAAAAGTAGGACAAAATCCTTATGGATCACCAAGTGTTCACAACAAAGGAAGTAAGACTTCAATAACTTACTCAATTTCGTTTGCTTGCTCTCTCACTCTAATTTGCGAATTTATGGTTTGCTCGTCTCAAGATTCCTCATCAAGGAAGGGTCTCACTCTTATTATCACTCTAATTTTATTAAACTCCCCTTGTCTCTGTCCATTGAACTGACTCTGGGTGCTTTTCTTCGCAGAGTAGCCATTCGTTTCACTCATTTGGCTTTATTAAAATATAGAATGAGATATTTGGAAGGCTGACGTTGAAATCTTCCTAACTCTCTGTCATTTTAAATATTATTTCAACTAATTTCTGTATAATTGATTTTTCCATTACAGATAAAATCCCCTTTATGAAATTGTCTTTGTGTGACTGGGCCTAGCTGCTATTAGACGACAACACTGATGATATGATAATCACAGTAAGCAGGGAGAAGATAGCGCATGAGATCATAACCCTCAGGAACCAAAATTAGAAGCTACAGAGGCAACTCTCCGCCCCTGCAAATGGAGGAGCACCCACTAGGGGAGAGAGCTTCAAACTCCCTCACTCTTCCAATCTGATAACAATCAACACTCACTCGACTATAGGCTCCTCTCTTACTTCCAAGAAGAATTCAGCTGCTGCTCTTAATAACTCAGTACTCTACAACACTTCAAGTTAGAAACTTAGTCTGCTTGGTCACAAGCAGTAGTCCACGACGCCTTTGAGGTAGCGACCCTCAGGTGGAAGATTGCAGCCAATGTCCACTACCTCAAATAGCAACTTCAGCAAGAGGTCTGGCCATGGAGGTTATGAGAGCTCAAGAAGAGGAGCTACTCAACAGTAGTCAAACTATCTTTTTTGCTATTAATTATTCTTCTTCTACTTTAAAAACTTTGACATAAACAAATCCTTCAACACTGTGGATGCACATTCGAGACCAGACTTGAATCCCTATCAGCTAAATACTACAATCTCAACCCAAGGAAACGCAGCCTTCATGCGTTTGGAATCCAACTCCTCTAATATTAAATGTTTGCTTGAATGATTTTGAATTAGCTAGAGGCAACAACAGCAGCAGATGAATTAGACTTCAGGGAATACGAGTCTCTATGAGGAGTTTTAAAGGACCAGCGAGTTCTTCTCTTAACTGCAGAATCAAGGGGCGAAGATAGTTTTACCAAATCCCCATATAACTATGAGGAGAAAGAATACACAGAAGGAAAATTAAGCAGACACCCAAGGAGGCATATAGAGTTTCTTTTAATATAAATCTTTTGTTTGCATAAGTCCAACCGCGAGAGCGCTTAGGAAAAGTGTAACAGGTAGTGTGCTTACTCAAAATTAATAGGATGATCCTATGGCTTAGACGTTACAAAAATGGAGAGAGTAAATAACTGAAAGCGAACCTATAGCTGAGGAAGACGATTGAAATAAATTTGAGGAAAATCTGATACGAATATGAAAACATAATATATTTAAAATAATTATTCCCAATAGAACTAGGAAGAAGTAGATGAGTGTATTCAAGTATATATGCTCAGCTTGTGATAATGGAAAGTTCTGTCCTCCGGGCTCAAGCGCTCAGATAGACTGTCCCATTGGATTCTATTGCGATAACTCTAAACTGTTCCCCATTAAGTGTCCCAAAGGAACTTATGGAGCATAAGTAGGCTTAGCCACAGTTGATGACTGCACTCCATGCACTGGAGGCTACTACTGCCCTATGGAGGGTCAAACAAACGTTACTTTAAAATGCGATGCAGGCTATTACTGCTCTGAGGGATCATTTACGCCTCAGCCAGACGAAGATGACCCTGATGAAGCTTCTATGGGAGGCCTATGTCCAGCTGGAGCAGTTTGCCCACAAGGTACAAAAGTACCTCTAGCCTGCCCTGCAGGCACTTACAACGTTTTCCCAGGAATGAGATCAGTGAGTGACTGCATTCTATGCACTCCTGGATACTATTGCGAAGGGACTACAGATCCAGAACCTAGCGGTTTATGTGAGGCAGGCTATTATTGCCCCGAAGGAAGCTCTTCAGCTTAGTAAAACCCCACCTAACCTGGCTACTACTCTCTTGCAGGTTCATCTATTCAAATCAAATGTGAACCAGGAACATATATGAGCCACTCTATTTCAACTGCATGCGATCCATGCCCCAACGGTCGTTACTGCAACGTTTTTGGCATGTCAGCAGGTATAGCTTGTCCTATGGGATATTACTGCCCATTGGGAAGTGTGCAACCTCAACCTTGCACAGTTGGTACTTACAATTCTAACCTAGCTTCGGCAGGAGATGCTGCTTGTAAATCTTGCGATGGTGGAAAGTACTGCGATGAAGAAGGCCTCACAAGCTACAAAGGAACTTGCTCTGCTGGCTATTTCTGCAAGTCAGGAGCTATCAGTGGAACACCAGCCATCAACTTATAAATAAACTTTAGAGCAAATAAAGAGTGATATGTTGTAACTCTAACCATATATGCTAGCTACATAGACTATTACGGTATCTGCCCTCGAGGCTTCTACTGCCCTGCTGGAACTGCTACTCCCATTCCCTGCCCTGCAGGATAAACTTTTAAATAGCTAAGCTAATGATCGCTCATAGCTAAGTCTTTTTATTATCTTGACGGCGAAGGTGGAGAAGCCCTTTCTGATTGCATACAGTTTTTTTAAAAGCATTAAGTGCCAAGCAGGAATGTATTGCGATGTTGAGGGTCTTGCTACTCCAACAGGACTTTGTGAAGCAGGTGCTAAATTTAAATATGAAAAATTCATTGATTATTGCTTACTGTCCTGCCACATCTACTGCTATCACAGGAACAACTTGCACAACTGGCCACAATTGCCCCGAGGGAAGCCCAAATCCTGTTACCTGCAGAAGTGGCACAGTAACTACTACAACTGGTAAGAGTAGCTGCGATACTTGCTCATAGGGATTTTACTGTCTTGAGGGTGCTACAAGTGAAACAGCTTGCCCTAAAGGCTCCATTTGTGCTTCAGGAACGACATCTCCAGTTCAAAACTAGTGCGCCCCTGGAACCTACAACGACTTGACTGGATAATATTTGAGTGCTTCTTGCTTAAATTGCCCTGCAGATAAGTTCTGCTAATACTATGGGACTTCAATTGATGGAACTTACAAATAAGGAGATATAGCAGATGGCTACAATAACGCAAATGGAGGAAGCAGATTAGAAGTACTTTCATTTAATTTTTATGTGAAGATATGTTATCCCCATAGATGGAGACTGGTGCGCCTAGGGTCAAACTTGTAATGATGGAGTAGCGACGGCATGTCCCTCAGGTTAATACTGCGGAAAGCAAGGACTGAGCACACCTTCTGGGAACTGTCTTCCAGGCTATCTTTGTTAAACAGGAGCCAAGTAAACAGTACACTAATTAAGTCATTCTTATAAAATACTTAGACAAATGTTTACAGAATGATGGTTCATGATACTCCAACAGACCTCGTTCAATTATGCTCAGCGGGATATTACTGCGAAGCCGGAGTGACCGCTCAAGAACCATGCCCAATTGGAACATTTTCAAGTGGAACTGGACTTGAGAAGCTAAGTGATCAATTTTATATTTGACTGTTCACCCTGTCCAACTGGTTATATTTGCGACTCTACTGGTTTAACTCTCGCTACTATGAACAAATGTCCGGATGGATCTTCCTGTCTAGGAAATGTCGCATCCTCTAGTGATAAAGTTGTATATTTATTTTTAATGATCTTGACACTTGCCCTCATGGATATTTCTGCAACTCCCTCAATATAGTTCCCCAGGTTTGCCTTCCTGGTACTTATAACGACTAGCTTGGTTCCAGTACTTGCAAAACCTGTCCTGT
>JAJKFJ010013933.1:0-11342 GCA_027382625.1 Tetmemena sp. SeJ-2015 | reverse complement strand
TTCTGTCGATCTGAGTCCAATTATTCTGGCACGGGTCTATATTTATCCTGCATATAGGAGAAGACTTTCAGTGTCTGTGATTGTATTTATTTTTGCAATTTTGACTTCACCCCTGATTCTTACAATAGTTGAATTGCGACTGGAACTGGATTTTTAGTAAGTCACATGTCAAGAAAGGAGGTGGGCTTTGAGAGAGTGATTGGATCGGACATCAGCGAGGAACAGCTCTAGCAAGCTAGAGACAAATTCAAGTCATCACCTAATAAAAAATATATAATTGATGATTTAAGGCATATTCCATATTGAGATTATTTGAAACCTAATGTGGAGTTTCAAAAGGTAGGAATTGAGGAGCTGCCTCAGTTCTTAGAGGAGCAAGGTCTACTAGGCAAGGTAGATCTTTTCACCATAGGTCAGGGGCTGCACTGGCTGCCAGTCGAGCAAACACTTAAGACGATCAACTCAATTCTCTCAGAGGACTTAACTCAAAACTTCTTGGTGCTCGCTTATTCTAAGCCGATCATTTATGAAATCTTATATCACTTTTAACTTTCATAGCTGCGAGTTATTTATGATGGGGAGAACTGGTAGGAGAGGATGAAGAAGGAGAACTTGGCAGAGAAGGGTTATGAAATCAGCCAGTCAGTCCCTCAATAATACGAGTTCAAGGGTGAAAACTAGAAGCATTACAGAGCAATTAGTGAGGCATACGAGGGCATGTGGAAAAAGATTTACCCCTATTTCAGATTTGACCGCTCAGTCATTGAAAAGTTCTACACTCCTTTCGATTTCGAAGCTCACCTCACTGTTTTTAAAGCTTTCATAAATAATTTAAATGCTTATTTAATTGTTCTCAGGAAGGAGGTTTGGTATGATTTAACCCCAGGGAAGACACTGCACGAGGTGCTTGGATACATGAATTCCATCTCTGCTTATCAGTGCTACTTGGAAGATCACAATATCCCCAAGGGCAGTGCTGAAGATCCTTGGGTGCAACTCAGGAATGTTTTCCTTCAAGAAGCTAAGGAGCTTTACATTTCCGATATCTGTCCATAAAAATTTATCTACTTGAGTTAATTAAATTTAATCTTGAAGGTTGCAGGAACTGACAGTGATGAAGTTGACGAACAAACGCTTTTGTAGCAGAAAATTGATTTCATCACCCCTTATTTTGCCTTTTTGACAGGCAAGAAACTTTGAAGACCCATTTTT
This sequence comes from Tetmemena sp. SeJ-2015, assembly GCA_027382625.1. Classification (NCBI taxonomy): domain Eukaryota; phylum Ciliophora; class Spirotrichea; order Sporadotrichida; family Oxytrichidae; genus Tetmemena; species Tetmemena sp. SeJ-2015. The sequence continues at coordinate 10,130 of JAJKFJ010013933.1, read as the reverse complement.
AAGTTTCCTTTAGGATATTTTTTGGATTCCTTAATGATTCCTCCCTTATACCTTTGATCTTTATTAGCTTTCATTTTTAAAATACAATCTCTTTAGAATCAAATTAATCAGCTTCAATTAGTTTTCTAAAATGGCAGACTACATCCGTTCCTTTTCAAACTACTCGCTCCAGGGGATTGAGATTCGTGGCGATGGGGACTTCTACTTCCCTTAGACTCTACCTTAAATGTATATCTCAGCCAACTTCAAAAACTTCTTCCTCTCAGAGGACTCTTACATCCTCAAGAGCAGCTACTACGGGGCAAGTGTAATCGGTATTTTGGTCATGGGCCTCATCCTAGAGCTTTTGCACTTCGTCAAATGGTACATGCTAGTGAGAATAGAATAGATACATAATATATAGATAACTCTATTGATATGATAGTGAGGAAGCGAATAACAAGCAATTGTTTGAACTCGCTGATCGATTTGAACAAAGACAAAGAGCAATTTAAAAAAGAGCAACGCAAGATTAGACTTAAAGTACTTGAGAAAATCACAGTAAGCTTGCTGCACTTCTTCATCAAGGCTCTGAATCTGATCATAATCATCATAATAATGGCGACATATAACATCGGCTATATCATTGCAGCGTGCATAGGCATGTTCCTGGGCAATCTACTATTTGGACTAATCAAGGATTCGATAGTCATCCGCAGAATAAAGAAGGAGAGGAAGGCAGTATACGAGAGAAAACAAGTATAAATGACGGAGCTGCTCAGCAAGAGTAAGTAATAGAATAGAGATAGAGTCAACAGTGCGGCGACTCAAGAGACAGAGAGATTCTGATAGCAACTAGCATGCTTGGAATGATGATATGACGTTTTTCTTTAATGAAACTATAAACATAAATATAAATTAGACTTTCCAACTACTGTAAATATTAAGGTTTTATGAAATTAAGAGCAATTTATTGAAGTCTAAGAGAATTAACTATCATATACATGTAAGATAATCTCCTTATACTTTCAAATCCTTCAAAATTAATTAGTGCTTGCTTTATTCTATTTCCATGGTGGAATGAAGGGTTATGCTTCCTAATTAAAGGCAGTACTCTTCTCTTAAGTTTAATTCTGCATTTCTTTGTTCTTGAGTGCTTATTGAGCCTATTTCAGCTTCTCTACCTGCTCATCTACGACCACCATGAAATCCTTGGGGAATATTTGTTGCTCTACATATATCTGTAGCAGCTCCTTAATAAAGTCACTAGATTTATTGATCTCCGCATACTGGTTTACAAATCTCTGCTGTTCAGGTAATCCCAAATTGACTCTCTCCTTCATTATTTTGTAGTAGTCTTCTAAAAATACTCAGTAAATGATGATGAGAAAGTTGATCAAAAAGTCTTAATGCTTGCGAGCTATGCTCAAAACTTCATCTTCGAGTTCAAACTTTTAGCTCTCGGCCTTTTTAAGCAAGAGCTGAAGTTTGACTTTCATTTCCGCCATGCACTCTATCCTTCTCTTGTCTAACTTTTCCTCCTCCTGCTTTTTGTCTTCAGCAGGTTGAATATTGCCAGTTGGGGTGAATGAAGAGGGCTTAGGAGTATAGTAGCTAGATATCTTAGTGAGAGGAGGAGGCTTTTTGAATATTGAGTAGTCTTTGAAAAGTGCTCTGTACTTTGACCTCATTCGAAACAGGCAATCATTCTCATAGTGCATCTAATCAAATTTTATAATTTTAAGATATAATTTTCAATTTGAATAGAATTATATACTTTAGTGAATGGGAAATGAATCTTGGGATAAGAGCGAAGCACTGCTCACACTATCTCATTCGATAGCTGCATCTCTCCTAGTGCTCGAATATGCTCTCCATGTTGTGAACTCCACAGTCCTAGATCTCTCTTAAATCTCATACACATGCTAGAGTTAAATATATGTAATAGATTAATTCTCTTTGCAGCTCTTTATACTGCTCACTTCCAATTTATTCTGAATCGACCATCTTCTTGTATTCTTCCTCAAACTAGCATTTTACCATTATCTCAAGTAAAATGCTTTAAAAATGGCTAAGTCAATCAAAAATATTGAACTATCTCTGTCTGGATAAACTTGAAGGTCTCGAACTTAGGCCTCTTAAACTGGAATTATTGGGAGACAGACCTGCACTTAGGGCAAAAGGGTCTTCCCACCAAGAACGATCGCAGGCAGTGATGGCAAAAGATGGCTCCGCATTTCTCAACCTCTGTGTCTTGTAGTGAGCTAGACTCTAGCATCATGCTTTGAGCTGGTTGAGAGTTCCATCCATCATCATTCCTTGGTAATGCTTAATGCGACTTGATTTTATGAGACTGATCAAATTTTGAAGCCTCCTTCTTTAACTCAGCTTTTAGGGAGTTATAAATATAAGTGAGATTAAATTCTCAACTGTGCAAACTCTTGGGTCAAGAACTATCCTGAAAATAAAAGCTTGATCTACTTTTTCCATGAATATTTTTATTGTAATAGGTTGCCGCATAGGTAGCAAGCGTATTTAGCAACAAGGCTTTAAGAGGGAAAGACGACTCTGTCTAGAGTGACTGGCTTTGTAAAATCTGAATTCAACATTTTGTAAATATTATTTTGTTGTCCTTTCCACTCTTTATAAATTCTCCTTTGCCTACATGTAAACTTATTAAGCTATGCGATTTATTCTTAGCTCAAAGTGTCATCCATAAACTTAAATCATTCTAGATTGCTGAGGATGCCTTTCAGATCCTGTTTTAAAACTCAGGGGAGGGAAGTGACAATCCAATCAGGGATCAAGTGCTGAGTCACAACTAAAGTCAAGACCTTACCATGTATGTATACTCATTATATTTATCTTACTTTATCTTCACTTTAGAGAGCAGTTCTTAGATGAATATGCTGATCAGATCCTCCTGGTCAACCACTAATACCTAGACATCAATTCAAAGATTCAGGCCATGCAAGATCAGGTAACTATAACTAGTAGAATAAATTCAAAGCTTACAAAAATGTCAATAGATCGAGAATTTGTCAACCAAGCAGTCATCCAAGCAATCAGACTTCTATTTCTGCTCCAAGAGGCACTCAGAAGATATCCTTCAGCTCTCTAGTAATTAATAAATGCCACTTATAATCCAACCTTCTAGTCTTTAAAGCTTACTTTACGAATAACTATAAATATTGTTATGTTAGCAACAAATCTGCTTCAGGGAAGTTGCTCAAAGCTGATTCTGTTTATCTATCTTGACGATGAATTCGCTTTCAAAACGCAAACTTATGAACTGAGTGAGGAAAATCTAGTTCAGAACCTCTTCAATTACAACTCAGTGCAGAGAGGAGGTGCCACTTCTAAATCAGCAATTAATATATCTGGTGTTTAATAAAAAATAATCAGATATAGATACAAGAGGATAGGGAGATCTGAATCTATAGGGGCAACAAACATTTAAGATAGATATACAGCTTGACATAAGCATAGAAAAAGACTCTCAAAAAATTAGGATAGAACTCTTTGAGCCCACTGATCCTGACCTCAGCAAAAGCTAAGTGAGACATATTTTATAATATATAGGTGAAGATAATAAAAACTGTAAAGTGCATAGGACCAATTAGTCGATAGTGACAGAAGACGCAAACGATGAATCGAAGATCTTTCACAATAAAATTGGCTATGTAGAGCTGGAGCTAGACACGATTTTTAAGAATATGGTTTCAACTTCGGATCTATCTTACCAAGCAGTCAAAACGGTACTTTAAGAGTAAGAAACATCTGAATGCGAAGACATAGGCGATGTAGTTGCGTCATCTCCTCTTGTCTTAAGTATGTAAAACGGACAACAGTAACAATAATTCTTTGGTTCTGGGACAAACGGAGGCCATGGTGGAAGCAAGCTTATGAAGGAAAGTGCAGTCACCAGCAAATCTAGCAATAGCTATATTCTTAACTATGATGATATATCCCATTTAGCTATTTAGGAGTGGGTAGCGCTTATAAAGGGTATGGAGCTTTTAGTCAAACCGACGAAGTGCTGTCCTCTCTTACTTAGAAGGTTTAGTAAACTTCTGGAAAACTCTCAGTGGGAGCACAAGCTTTCCTCTCTCTCAAATTTGTGAAGCGAGTCACCTCCATTCTTTATAGTCAATCCGTAATTGAAATGGTTTAAATTCAGTAGAAGCAAAGATTGAAGTTGCTGGAGAAATTCAGAGACGCACAGATGAATCTCAAGGACAAAGAGTAGAAGGTCCTCTGCTCTGTAAAAGGCATGGAAGATGTCTAGTTTAAGATAGACTCAGGTCTGACTTTGATAGCACGGCTTTCTCACTATTACTAAATGAGTGAGGCCTCAAGCCAGAGGTACCCACTGTAGCTGAATCATTTAAATTCTAACTCTGAGACGGTGTCCCCTCCGACAAGGAGGGAGAGTGATACTTGGATGTAGAGTGAGATGAGACTACAGCAGCAACAAAGGAATATGGCACAGCAGATAGAGATCTTACACTCACAGACAGACACATTGGAAGAACTAGATAGGGAGTTTGAGAATAGGAAGCAGCAGCTGTTGAGAGAACTCTACAGTCATAATGACACTATTAAAGAGGAGGAATAGGAGATGGATTTCACGAAGACTTCAATTATCTTCTTCTTGTCATTCATTGATCAATTAATTTGAAGACAGATTCGATTCAGAACTCTATACTGAGACCAAGTCTGACCAATGGACTGAGTCCCATGAACAGTAAACTTGGTTTCTTCAACCAAAGCCCGAGCATGTTGTTCAATCAAGGGCACAGCAACTCCATCACCAAGCTTAATGAGGACTCGAACACTAGATTACTTATTCTTATGAGTTATGAGAGATTGTCTTTGAAGGATATGAGCAATAGGAAGTCTAGCAGCAGAAAGGACTTGAACTTGCTGAGGAAGGAACCCACACCCAAGGTCTTTAGCAAGTTTCAGCACCTCGACTAGTCAATAGACTTGATGGAAGACTGTGAGGATAGAATAGACCCGTTCAGTCGTCCCTAGTCTCAAGCCACTAACTCTAGAAGTAAGGGGCGAGAGAGACCTAGCAACAAAGAGAAGCTCACTATCTTTATCATCATTCAAAATCCGCTATTAGAATTTTTATCTTAGAGCACATAGACACTTTAGATAAGCGCAAGAGAAAGGACGAGGAGGAGCTTTTGCGAAACCTTGAAGTTTACGACAAGAACTACGCATCCTTGAATCAGAAGTACCTTGTGGACTCTATCCCCGAGGAGTAAGTTAAGATGTTTGGGATTGCAGCCTATAACACAGCTGGCGCACCCTCGGGTAAGAGAGGATGCACCGATTGTGGAGTCAATTGCCTCATATTTTGAGTATCCACTTAATCAATAATACCTTTATTCAAAGTTAATTTTAAGAAATTATCAATTTCAGAATAAAATTCGTGCTTATGTAGCACCTGAATGGCGCAGATGTTGTTGAGAAAGCGAGGATATGAAAATATATGAGAATGTGTATTTGTGTGTTTGTGTCTGTGTCTGCTACTACTCTTCTTATAATTATCTAAGGAAGATTAAAATATATTTGTTTAAGGATTTAAATCTGCATTATATAGAAAGAAAATTCAATCCGGAGCAGAACTAAGATAAATGAGTGATTCCTAAATACAGTTCAGCAGGAGGAATAAACTCCACCAGCGCATGAGTCCCGAGCCCTCGCACTAGAGCTCGCCCTATCAACAAAGCTACAAGATGAACAAGCTCACGTAAGGTGGGGCCAATAGGAAGACCCTTGACTAGTCTGACTTGAGCAGCTCATCTCATCAGTTCGAAAAAGATTCCTTGTTGCAACTCTCAAGCCATTAGAATGAGCATTTCTCATTAAAATTTAGTATTCTTTTCGAATGTGGCTTCGCAGCAGAAGCATAACCTAGGTCAGAGAAATACCATTTATTAAGATAAATTAGATGATATCTTAATAATTGACCATGCAGGACAGGTACCAGTAGCAAAACTTTGGAGATGAGATTCACATACAGCAGAAGTACAAGTTGCAGCAATATCAGTAGTAGCAGCCAAATAAGTCAGGCCCCTTCAATCTGAATCAGTTCAGTCCTTCCCTCCAAAGGAACACTAGCTTTGAAGTTAAGAACTAGAACTAAATACTAATATTCTTATTGATGGAAGGTATTTTTTTGTAAATAATGGGGCGGCAAATGATAAGATAGAGGAACGAGTCAGAGTACATAGAGGGTGCCTTGAATCCTTATATGGATTCTAAGGGTCAGGATCCAAGGCTGAGGAATACCCCGCAAGACAAGAAAGGGTTATCTCGAAACAGGTACAGCTTCAACTTGAAAGAATATTTATTACTGCTATAGTTGATGAAACTTATTTGAATAACTTGGTTAGCCAGCATGATGTGAGTGGGTAGTTGAAAAAGACCTTCAACAATAACATGCTCTCCAACTACTCTAGCACAAGCAACCTCCATCCTTCATAATATTTTCTAGTAGTTAATTATTTCAAATGATAATCCAAATGACTCTGAGGAGGAGGTGCCTGAATAGCTTTCATACATGCTGCAGAGGACAATCTTCAGCAAGGGCCAGGTAGATCCTGAATACGAATCTAGTAAATTACCTTGGTGTGTTTAAATATTGTCATTATTTAGAGCTGATATCCTTGAAGAGAGGTATAAAGAATGAACTCATGGCTTAGATAGACGCTATCATGGAGAGAAGCCCATCACTTGTAAGATCAAATTCTTAGCTCTATAAAAATCTGTTGAATAGAATCTATGCAGCGAGAATCATAAATAATTTGATTTGGTGAAACATAGACTTAAAAGAAAGTAACAAAGCTTTAGAAGAAGAGATTATCAATAGTAGCATTCTCTTTTCAGGGCAGAGATCATTTATATTGATTTATGAAATGTTCAGAAAACTCTCTCGCCATTCTCTTCAATTGTGAATAGTGAGTCAACTCACTTTGGTTTTGCATAACATTGAGGTAGATTAACTTTTCGCTTTGGAAGTCAGTTCCTTTTTTATTATAATTTCATTCTTTGTTGTTGCTCATTTTAAATCAAGATTGGGAAATGCTAGATTAATTAAATGAAATCAGTGTAAGTTCATTCCTTCTTCTTGGAAACTTAAATTAAAGAAAGATACATCATCATAAATTGAATTTAAACTTTAATGCTAACTCCACTGTTGAATCTGACTTTTTCCTCACTAAAGCCTCCCCAACATTCATCTTCGCTTTGTTCTCCATTAGAAATTTCGACGATCTCTTCTTAATCACTGGACTCTTTCGAATCCTAGTCTTTCTTAGCTTCCTCTTGTTATTTGGGGAGAATTACATCCCTGATAGGCATAGTGAAAGTCTTAACTTCAAAAGAGATGCCACTGTAAGTTTCCTAAAGCTAGAGAGCTATGTCAATAGTCCTCTGTACTGCCGCACCTACCCCCTGCAGTGTAATTGCTTCAAAGTTCTAGTCGAAGAAAAGTTTATGCGCTCTTTTCAAGAATACAGACTTGGACTTCTTGCGGTTCACAAGTATCTCGTTAGGCCTTAGTGGCTAGTGAGTAAGGGGCAACTTCCTTATCTTTTAGCTTTTATCGGTATTCTTTTTCGATACTGTCTGATAATTTTAAGCTCCTCTAGTTTCCATGTTTTTATAATCTCTGATTAATAAATTTGCAATTTCTCTTTGCTCTTTCAACAAAACAGTATCTAGCAAGAATGATTACTTTTCTCTTAATGGAATTATTTGTGTTCCTTTTTGAGAGTCAAGTTAGTCGGAAATGTAGGTGAGCCTCCATTCCTAGTCTAGCTTGAGACTGAGTCTAGGGTTCTGATAGGTCTGTACTAGTTTGTAATTCTTATCCACAGGCAAATTAGCTGGTATGGAAGAGGCTATAGGGTTTATAGGGGTAGTTCCTCTTTGCAAAGTCTAGGGGTATTGCAGGAGGGGCTTCCACTTCGCGTGAGAGACCTCCCAGTTCAGTTGTGAATACTCATCTACCCTGCTGTTTACAAGCACATTCTAGAATCCACATCTAGACTAGAATAAAAAAGCAAAATCGCAAAGAGTGCTCACTATCAAATACATTCGCATTATGAATGTGTGAGCAAGGAGAGCGGTCAGGTATTTCTTAGTGAGGATGAAATTAAAGTTTCTCAGGATGCTGGGCGAGTGAGAATTCTCCAACACATTCTGGAAAATCTTCTTCATCCCTTTATGAGAGAGATGATGCTCCAGCTAAGTGCTACTTGAGTCCTCTGCTTCATTGAGATTCTAAATTAAGCTTTTATCTTCATCTTCGAACCTAGAATCGGAGAAAGCAAACTCTAATTCAAATATTGCTAATCTGTAATCAATCAATGAGTAAGTTAATTCAAGGGTGAAGAAATTTTCGATTTAGAGCCTTGTACTCACTTCATAATCTCCATCCTGGGTTATTTACAAAGGTTGAATTGAGTTGGTTGGGGTTTCGAATCTGAGCATTTCCTTCTCTAAAATCATCTGATAGAGAGTGTTATAGAGAGCGAAGGATCTTAATCCCTTCTTCAGTTACTGATGAATATAGTATATCCCCTCAAAGTTATCAGGGTTTATTTGCAACAGATAATCATGAAATATCTAAGAACTAATATCATTACTTCATAATCAGGCTTCACATCATTAGTGACTTTCCCGAAGTCAAATCTGTAGGTGACTTGATCAGACTCAAACAGATTCTTGATAGTATTTAAGCCAGGATTCACTTCAGAATCGTCAAAGAGTTTCAACTTAATCCTCATCTAGATGAAAGCTAGTGGCTTCTATTTGATCTTAGGGTGGAAGTGAATTTTAACTGGCAGCTGATTTTCGAGTTAGAAAGCATCATCCCGCATTTACTAGCTTGCAAGTTGCTCTTTAGCTTTCTATTTCTCAGCAATATATAAATGACTTGCAGAATACAAATTGTCTTTGAATATTCTTTCTGAACTATGACACACTTAGTTAGCGAATTTCCACGATGACTCTCCTAAGCAGCTTCAGATCGAGAGTGAGATGATGGTGTTGGAACTCACTTCTGTGCAGCTTAGTTTTCTTGTACTACTCCTCATCTTCATCGCCCTCTAAAACCGAGAGTGACTTTGAGATGTCTTTCTCGATAGTCCTCTTTGGTGCGAGCTGAGACTTGAAATTGTACTGCAGTGAGAACATCTTAGCCTAGTAGAGATGCGACTGCCCTTTGGACTGCTTTGAAAAAGCTTTATAGAGGTAGGGGTCGTGGCGGATGTCGCATATGTTGTACTTCACAGTTAATAGAGTAAGATCGTTTTAAATTGCGGAAGTAGAATAACTTAAATACAAGGTCGCTTACCTCTAAAAAATATTTCACTGAATGGTGGTAAGTAGTAAAAGTAGTAGTAGTAGTCATAGTAGTAGGAGAGCGATTCAGTGAAATTTAATTTGAACCCCTATCATTGATCACATTAGAAATTAATCGCCAGTAGCTTCAATGTCTTAAATTTTAATTGACCACTTTTTAATTAAAGGTGGCAGCCACCCCGACTTAGAATAATTAAGATCTCTAATTCTCAAAATGCTATAATTTCAAAAATGGAGTGTTTTAACTTTGTGGTCTGTCGACTGGGTGCAAGAACTCAAGTCACCGATAAGCGATTGATAATTAATTATATAAGCTTTACCCCTAATACTCGTCGATCCTATACTATAAGATTAAGTCAAAATAGTTAAAGAGTGAGTTTATAATTGAACTTCCTCTTCAGAAAGAGAAGGTAGTCGAATTCCTGCTGGTCAATTGCTTATTGAGCATAAGAATAATGAGGGGATTAATTTCCCACTAATTTGGGAGTATAATTATAAAAGCAAAATGAATAATTACATGGAAGCGCACAGAGTAGGCTCCTCTCTCTACATGCCTCACTTCGATTAGCTGGAAATGGTTCCTTCCTCACACCATCATCATCATGCGCCCTCAGAGTTTAGAGTCACTCTTGATCCCTATACTCTCCTCCCCTTCTCCCAATAGAAAGAGTAAGCCATTTTATAAGCTATCCAGAATAATTTGCATTACTTGACGTACTTAACTATTGAGCTCATAGTGAAAAGTTGCAGTTGACTGAGTACCTTGA
>JAJKFJ010013923.1:0-11354 GCA_027382625.1 Tetmemena sp. SeJ-2015 | reverse complement strand
TAAGAAAGATTTGGACTTAAAGTAAATATTTGATTTATCAGAGAACATCACACAAATAAAAGTATATCGGCTCTTTCTATTTATATAGATTTTTTTTAAAGAGAACCTACTTTATAATTAATAAAAAAACCCAAAACAAAAACTTCACCAAACAAAAATGTAATCCACCCCTCTCCTTTTAATTTTTAAAGCTTTTATTATGCTTAAAATAATTTCCCAGTCAACTAAGCAATTAAGAGATAAATAATCCCTAAGGGAATAGATTTAACACATTTTTAAACTATAAAATTACCATTAGCGGTCATGTGCTAACAAATAGCGTCAATGTTAAGACCTTGAAGCGGAATCATTCCTCCAAGTAATAGGACTAAAATGGCGAAAATAAACTAGGACTAACAAATTTTCTAGTCAGCTCTCACATAAGGCCTTACCATTTATTGTGTAGCACAAAGTGTAAAAAATCTGACAATCAAAGGTCAGCCTAAAAGGTATTAAAATGAGTAAGTAATCCTCGTTAAACTCTTGGAAATTCTTTTATGGTATATATCGCCTAAAAATAACTTGATGTAAAAATGGCCAAAGTACATTAAAAACCAAGACTCGCTCAAAAGATGGATCGTTTACTCTTCATGATTTTAGCTAATTTCTGTTTGATCCCTCCTTTTGGGATATATTGTTTGAGAATTATTACTGCTATAGAGCGGCTAAGGGATTCGCTTTATTAAAATTAACTCTTTATTGCAAATTCACAAAATTTATAGATTTTTCTTTAGATTTGAAACCATATAAAGGAGCATCTGATCTCTTATAAATAGAGCAATGATCAGCAATAATAATAATTAGTGGAATTAAGTACTCCCCAAGGGTATTTATATAAAAGGCTTTTATATAACCTACTAAAACACGCTCATAACTAGCTTGATCGGTTCCTGATACTACGTGTTAACCCATGACATGTGTCAGTTCTAAATTTTAACTTTATAACTTACTAATTCCCATTGAACTATAAATAAATTGCTGAAATTACTTATTTTTAACATTATCGATTCGCAATACTAAATCATTCGGACACTGAGTACTAGCCCCCATTTTACCAAACTCGTCTTCTTGGTTTAGAACTTGAGCACTTCAATCGTAGAGGTTCTCAAATTCTACACCTATTAAGAATTAGAAGTTTATAATTTATTATCAGATATAATAATTAGCATAATTAAGCCTTCACGTTGGAAATGGCTGCCAATCAAATTATTTTGAAGTTATAACGTTATTTTTATTCTCAAACTTCTTGAATACAAGACTGAACAGAGAAAGTCAACTTAGTTTTTATAGCGTATAAATTATAATGCTTTTATGTTAAAATAAAAGGCTAACATTTGCCTATTTTAGAGAGCGATAATTAATTAAACTTAGCATCTTGGCTAGCACCTACGAGGAAGTGACTCGTAGATAATCTTGCTTAATTAATGGAAGAAGACAGGATGTCTACGGGTACATCACACTTCCTTATGCCAAGTACGGTAGAGTCTTGGACTTACTTATGAATGCCAACAATAACAACACTCACATCACAAGAGACTTATAAAAATATCTTTTCAGATGGCAAGTGAGAGGAATCCATGAACTCGAGCAACTCTCTGGCCTCTCTCACCTTGACATCAAGGCTGATAATTGTGTGATTGACGAGAACTTTATCCCCAAATTGATAGACTTTGGGTGCTCAATGAACTGTAACCTTCCCTTCAATGCTTCTCAAATAGCCACTGGAACTGTTCAGTACTAAGCACCAGAAGTGTTAAACGGGATGGTTTCTGATCCAAAGAAAGTGGATGTGTTCAACCTTGGCGTCTATCTTTTCATCCTCTGCTTCCAGAGAACACCCTTCACAAAAGCCTGCTACGAGGATCCACAATTCCAACTGGTGATCACTCACTTTTTAAATAAATAGCTTAAATTTGTATTTTTAACCGTTCTTAATAACTATTCTAAAATATTTGAATGAAGGATGACTTCTACGGCTTCTTTGGATCTCACGGTGTTACTAGGGATATCAAAAGTATTTGAAACTTATAATTCGATTTGTCTTGGTCTTATTTTTTAAAGATAGCCATGATTTCTAAGCATTGTAACTTATCTGGGCCTGCTTTAAACCAAGTGAACAGCGCCCAAATCTCTTATAAATAATGGAGTCACCCTACTTTACTCTCAGAGACGGAGAGAGTATGTTGCCTACTCCTGCAATCATGTAGGAAATAGTCACACTGCTCTGAATCTGAAAGCTATGGTGTAACTGAGGAAAAAAACCTCGAGTCCCCCACCTTAAATTAATTTCTATTTTATTTTAAATAACGAAGGGCTGTACTTGGAAATTTTCCTAACTGCTATTAGAACTGCAGTGAAACTTTAGGAGTATTGCCAAATTTTATGAAGAAACAAATTTTAATAAGGAATAAGTATCTTTGATTAAAAATGGCTTTATTGAGAATAGGAATGTTAAGTTTTGAATTTAATTATTTTTATTTGATTGATTAATATTCTAAGCCCGGGTCTTAAAATATAATACACCTATAACTAATAATAGTTGCCGTCTATACGATAGACCGTAACGATTGTTACCAAATTTTATAATAATTTATATAAGGCATCTTCTCATACAGAGAATTTCAAATATCTCTCTACGAGTGTGCCTATATAATTCCCATAAACTTAAAATAAATCTCTCCCCCTCTCTCTCTCTACTCTAATCATAAACAATATACTCACTCTCATCTCTTTATCTCTTATTAATAACTTCAGACGTAAATATTAATAAAAGCAGGCAAAATCAATAAGTTTAATCTCTCTCCCTCTATTTAATAAGTAGAATAATACGTTATAACTTTAGCTTATTTAAATGGCGAATAGATATGAAAACTAACTAATACAATTTGCTTATGAAATTTCACTCATCTCCCTGTTTGTTGAATTAATTTATTGATTAAGCAATCAGCTACTCCTACATCTCTCTGTTCTCAAAATTAGAGAAGTCGCTGTGCTATTATAATAAGTCCTCATACGAATAAGTTAAAAATATGTGAAATTCAAAAATCTATTGCAACAAATATTTCCATTCTCCATTTTATAGATAGTCTGAATCATTTATCTCTTATCCAAGAATCCTTTAAATTAGGATCTGGACTTATATAAGCATAATTTACTAGTGATAAAGATGAAGATATAAAATTTTCATTTTTATTTAGAGTTAAATTTTGTTTATTTAATTTTTTTTTCTTCATATGTATACAAAATCAAAAGTAGATTTCTGTCAAAATATCTAATAAAATTTTGATTTACTTATTCGTCTTTATTTTGGAAAATCTGTTGTTTGTTAGGAAATAATAGCAACTAAAAAATAAGCATACTCTGAGACACTTATTATTTATATTTGCTTGTAAATTCTGATATTTTAAAGCTGCAATTCACTAATTTAACTAGCTTATTATATAAACAACTCAATCACTCTGATTACTTTAGATAATTTTTATTATGTTACAGCAGCTCTGATTTACGAGAGTGTCTTTAATTTTTATTAGAAAGTGGCCACTTCTTTATAAATAAATATAAAACTAACAATCTTTTGCTTTATAGTTTTATTTTTATCTTTATGGGTGGTGCTACTTTATTAAATTAATATCTATTAACTCTTCAGAACTCTAAGGATTTTTGCACCTCAACTTTCAGATTCTACAATTCCAGATTACTATTATTGGCCACTCCTTGGAAAAAAAGCATATGAAATTCCTTTCTCAGTCCTGCCCCACCAATCCTTCAGCTTCTAAATCCTAGAATAAGAAGAAGAAAGCTAATAAAATCAGATGAGAAGAAGAGAATTAATTCATTGGCAAGCCAAAATATTTTTTATTTTTTATAATAAAAGTTAAAATTATTTGTTTATATTTTCTTAGGCAAGATTGACGGAAAGTTTGTTGTGATCGCTGATCTTAAAGAAAAACAGATTGGAAGATCAAATGACGGAGGTGTAAAAATTTTGTTGGTTTAAAGAATACAACCTCAAAGCAAAAAGGAAAAAATAAATAATTACAAACTTGAAGTGCTCAAATTATTTCCAAAGAGCATGAATCAAGATTTTAAAAAATAAGTATACTAGAAATGCCTGTAAAATATAAATGGAGAAAATAAAGTGATGAGAAACCATTTTCTTTTTTAGTTTTCTTGTGAAATTTAATAGATATATTTTTATTTAAGATTTCACGACTGAGGTTCACAACTCTTACAATAATTTAAAACACTAAATTATAATTTGTGTATATCTGACTCTCTCTAAGTTAAAGAAGGGATGATTTTATTCCTTTTTTTGTATTAGGGACTAAATATAGTATAAGGCCATCAGGCTTTGAAGTATGCAAGTCTCGGAAGAGAATCATCATAAATGGAATACACTATATTGCGGGAAATGAATATTATTTTTGAAATAGTTTAAATATCCTTTTAGAATAATAATTACGGTTATATAATTTTCCCTTTCTAGGAAAAGGGGACAATCCTTAATCTTATCAACAAGGCGATTGATAAACGCCATAGGATTTTTAAAGAATATAAATAAATTATTATTACATTCAATATTGGAATTTTTCCAAAATAAATCTAATTCATTTATTCTTGAATATGTTGCTTTTTATTATTTAAAAATTTATTAATTGATTCAGTTGCTATATTTTCGACAAAGATTTTATAAATGCCTTTGAATAATCTTATAGCTAGAATTATTTATATCTTAACTAAATATAATTCTAATTTTTAATATCTATTATTTAGTTTAATGGAATTTTTTAAAAAAAATTTGTAATTGATTTCTGATGATCTAATGAAATGCCTATTTAGAGGAGTAGCCTATTCTCTTAAAGAATTGAAGGAAAGATCTCAAGCCATTCATCTCGATATTAAAGCAGACAACACACTTAATCAACTACTCATTTATATAATGCTTTATTTTAATTAAGATAGAACACAGTACTATCTGATGAAGGTACTCTGGTGAAACTAATTGATTTTGGACAACTAGCCCTAATTAATTAAGGCAATTTATTTAAGAGTCATGGCACTAACGAATACTCAAAATAATAATATTTTACTCACTTATTTTGCTTTATACATGGCCCCTGAGGTGCGGAATATCCCCATCTAAGGGTACGACCCAGAGAAGGCGGCTGTCTTTTCTCTGGGCGCTTATTTATTTACCCTTACGTTCCAAACTTTCCCATTTCAAACTGCATCCATCGAAGATGACAACTACAGGTTCGTCATCAAATAAAAAAGCAATACTTCATTCTTGAGTTTAATTCAAAAGTTCTTTTTATTATCAACGATGACATGATAGGCTTCTTTAAGTAGCACAATGCTAATAGAACTCATAATGAATAAGAAATAAGTTAATTTTTTGCCAATATTCTCATAATTACAAGTCCATCTAAATGATTTGGTCCTGCCTCCAAGCCAATCCTTAGAGCAGACCCTCCTTAGAATAAGAATAAAATTTATTTTTATTGTTATTAATTGAATAAATTTGCGAAAGCAACTTATTTTAGGAAAAAAATAATCCACAAATTATCCACAAACAAAATTTAGAGGAAATCACCTTCATCCTTTCTTGAGAATAAATAAAAAAATTCATTTTCAATGTCTCTCTTTTATTTTAATGTTTTAACTTTTGAGAGAGTTGGTGGTAGTCAAAATTTAATTTTGGCAACCTATGAATGAGAGAACTCATCCATAACTTATAATAATCTGATAGAAAAAAGAATGTGAGGGAGCAATTAATAATAAATTTAAGGACAGATAGAATCTTCTTCTTCTTCTTTAAAATAATTGCTGCCTATTTATTAAAGTTATAGTATGCTTAAGTATGCTGCTGCTAAAATATTTAATTTCTTTTATTTTCCTTGCAAAATGAATCTTAATCTCTTTTAATAAAATATAATAACACATTCACTCACTAAACTAGTAACATCTTATCATCAAGTGCTTGCTTAAATATAAAAATTATTATAGCACTTAACTTTAGATTACTGTTATTTTTCCGAGTAAATTATTTTTGGAAACTCAAAATTTATCCTGAAAAATTAAAGAAGAGAATTTAAATTCAGAATATAAGTTTAAGTTTCGCAAATTTACAAGTAGCTGATTATTTGTTTAATTCTGATAAAATCTTATTTTAAATGTTATGATGAATTTATGAGAGAGATTTCGGACAGAATTAGGATACAATGCAACGAATAATAAAAAAGGAACTTTTAATATATGTTTTTTAAATAGAACTACTCAGCTAATTACTGAATCAAGTACACAGCTTCTCCAGACAACAATTTAATAGCCTTTCCAAATCATTATAGTATAAAAATAAAAATAATGATCTATTTATTTGTTTGCATTTGTTTTATATCTTAAGAGTAGGCTTGCTTAGGCGACTTATAATTAATAAGATTAATTCAAAAACAACAACTAAAAACAAAATTCTGGTCTATTAAGACTAAAATTACAAGCAAACTTCAAAAATAAATATGGAACCAAACCAATCAACAAAAACTTCAACTACCCCTTGCATAGAGAGTGCAAGAAGACTCTTTCATGGCATTTAGAAAATATATATTTTAAAATGGCAGCGTAGATGGTAACCTTAAAATATTGTCAAACTTAAAGCCCTCTGAAAAGCCATAGGATATTCTGATTCTGCTTGTAATGAGGAGAGACAAGCAAAAACATAAAATCCACTATGAGGTAGCAAAAGTCTTTGACAAATCGAAAAATGAAGACTTAAAGAAATTTAAATTTCGATTGTATTTTCAAACTTTGTCACCGAGATACAAAACCAGGCATAATGTATTCTTAAAGTAATACTTTTTTAAACCACGAGCTCCTTCGCCATGCAAGCTTAAATTTATAATTTGAAAGCAGGGCCTGCGTGCTAATGACAGGCTTTGAAGTTTGCTTCTAGAGAAAACCTTTTGAAGTGATGGGACGTGTCTATATTGGTTGAGTTTAAAATGTTTTTAGTCTGATTAAGCTTTTTAATTTCAAGCAACTAATAAAGAGTACTCTTACATCCTCTTTCCCTATGAGAAGAAGGGCTCAGTACTCTCCTTCATCAATTTAGCAATTAATCTCAAACACCCAATTTCGTTATAAAGTAATTTATAGTTTGAAAAAATAATTTCAAGCAACTGTGTTGGATCCATCATGGGAAGGGTAGTCAATTCGATAAGACATCTGCGCGATCATGTAGGGGTTTACTTCATTGACATCAAGCCTGAAAACATTTATTATTAAAACTCAGAATAAATGTTAGTTTCATATTTTTTGAACACAGTACTCTCGGAGGAAGGAGAATTAGTGAAGTTGATAGACTTCGGATTACTAGTGCCAACTATAGCTAGAAATAAATGCACATAAAGATAAAATAAATATAAAAATAGATTTAACAAAGAATATTATGAGATTTTACAGTTTAATTTAGCCTTAAGTAAAAAATATGAATAAATATTGAAATAAAGTGGGATAATTTTGAAGGTAAATACGTGGGGTTTATTTATTTGCTAAATTTATTTTTGATTTTTAAATCGCTTAATAGGCTTCAGTTATTAAGATGTTTTGAAAAATCGGGAAACACCAACCCATCTTAGTAATTTCAATTAAATGGCAGAAATCCATAAGATATATTTATTCCTTATATTGATATACAATCGAATATTGCTGCAAATACAAACTTTATTGAATTACATCAAGAAAGGGGCTTTAAATTTTATAACAAAATTTAATAAAAACTTGAATTTTAAAATTGTAAACAGAGTCTTCTATTCTTTATCTTTCAATTTTTTGTCTTATCATTTTTTAAAATTTTGCATTCTTAAATATATTCTACTGATAATTCAGGAACTTTCAAATATTAAATGGGTACCGAAAGGTACATTTAATTTTTACTCAATTTTAGTTTGTAATTAATAAGTTTAAAATAAATGATCTATTTTAAAATTAACATGGCACCTGAGGTAATAAATATTCAACCTGATGGCTATGATCCAGAGAAAGCAATTGTATTCTCTCTAGGTGTGTACCTCACGGTTCTATTATTTCAACGATACGGCTTCGACCTCGCTGTTCCAACTGACAAACTTTACTAATTCGTGATTTAAATTCACTCTCAAATTTTTTATGAATATGTGAGCAATGATGACAAGATTGGCTACTTCGCCGAACTTGGCGCATGCAGGACTCATAAATTTAAAGAGAAAAATATCATACTTGTGATATAAATGATCAATTTATATATTCTCATGGTAAAAAGTGGTTGGACCTGATATGGCTCTGCATTTAGCCCGATCCCACTCAAAGACCTTCTCTCGTATTAAATTTTTTTTAAATATATTTTAATAGGATAATTAATTTTACATCTCTAGACTACCTGGCAGAATACATTGAGGAGAAGTTCCCAGAGGATTTCGAAATGACGAAAGCCGAAATATTCTACATTTTCTCGAAGTCATAGCAACATCAATTTTTATCTATTTTTTAATTAATAACTGCTCTTTATTGGATATAATTTAGACTTAGAGTTATTTTTATAATACAAATCAATGAAGAGCAGGACTCTTTTAAGCATCTTATTCACATTAAGCACAAAAATACGCTAATCAATACAGTTAAGGGAGAATCTATTCTCTAAGATTAAAATCGCATAGTGTTATTTTTGCTAGTTTAAAGCATTTTTTCTATTCTTTAATCGCACTCTTTAAGCTATGAACATAATATTTTATTTTAAGAGAAATGGAATATAAAATGAAGAAATAAAATTTTTTAAGATAGAAGATCATTATGTAATGATTTCAATAAATTGTAATTTGCATTATTTTAAAGCCAATTGTTAATAACGTAAAATTTAAAAGGCAATTTATGCTTAAAAAAGAAGAATAAAAGTTTGAATTTTAAAGCTCAAAAGTAATTTTTAATATAGATATAAATTATAGTGCTAAGAAATAATTTTTTATTTAAATAGGCTGGGCAGCTTTAGAGAACTCTTTTTATTTATTGTGATGTCTAATTTAATTATTTTAATATTTTAACTTCAGCTTAAAGCACTGCTAAAATAAATGATAATTCATAGAGATTTTAAGGCCGAAAATTAACCTTCAAATTTTTTACATCTATTGATTTCCATTCTTAATACCCTCTATTTTCAATTAAATTCTTCCCTATGATATTTAGGAAGTTAAAATATACAGCCAATATCTGGTTCTGCACATAAAATAAATCCTTTTGAAGGAAAGGAGATTACGTTTTTTTCTTCTTCTGTGAGAAAATTAATAATTTTTCTCTGAACTGAAAGCTTTCATCTAGGTAATTTCCTTCACTCTTTTAAGCTTCGAATGCCTGCACAGAAGGCACAAAATATTGGAAGAAGATAATTTTAATTAAAGATTAAATTACCATTACAGACAAGATCTCCTTGCAGAAACTTCAATAAAGTTTCCTCCTAAAATTAGAAGTCTTTAAGGCATCTTTCACAGTTGTAAAAGTTTAATAGGGGAGTACAATAATCAAATTTTTATAATCTTAAATATAAATTTACTTATCGTTAAAATCTTCCATTATTTTGCAGTATTTTAATTCAACTTGATTTAGTGAAATTTATAATATCTTTATGATTAATCCTTGTAGTTAAGTATTTATTCATTTCGAGCTTGATCCATAACATTTTTTAAAAAATCCAAAACATGATAATATTAGGTTTAAAACATACGGGATTCACAAGACATATAAGACTATTTATATCTATTTCCTCTATATAATCTTTTATTGAACTTCAGTATTTCTAGCCGATTTCGAATCAACTCATAAAATCAAATAAATGTCTTGATAAGATGGTAGAAGAAATAAGATCAAGTTCAAAGTCTTAATTAGTGAAAAGTCAGAAAGTTTGATATATTAAGATGTCTGGTTGGTTAATATTTAATATCTCTAATATAGTTGGCTGTTTAATATATTGATTAGACTTAAAATTAATTTACTAATGCCTGATTGGATTTCTCTATTAAAGATCTTGATTAACCAATGGGGTGGCTTAATTCATTAAAATTCAAATAATTTACCACTAATCTTTAAATATTATCACTCCCAACTTTTCTTTTAAAGCCAGAAAACATTCTTCTAGAACAGGCTGCTATCTATATTTTCATTTAGATTCTTATTTATACAACCATCTTATCAAAACACTTATTTGATTTTATTGAAAAGTTTTAAAAAAGAAAAGCTCTTTATTTTTAACATTTTTAATTAAATGTATTAAAAATTACAAAAAAAAAGTTAGAGTTTAGTCTTAATAGAAACCGAACTTATTCTGAAAGTAACAATCTACCCAGCTTAATTAAAATTTAATTGATTCTGATTATGAAATTATGGTAGAGTTTGAATCTGATTATACCCTACTTTTTTTTGGCAGTTTTTTTTTTCAAAAATAGAAGTGAATTGCAGTTTGACGAATTAATAACATGATTTAAGAATTTTTAAATAATCTTACCCTAATAATCCAATCCAAAATTTTTATAAAACTTTGAAGATAATGTAGAGAAGTGAAATAATTCAATCAAAATATGCATAAAATAAATTAATTAAAACAGTTAAGGAAAGGTCAGTGCAACAAATACTTAATCATTATAAATCTTCAATCAATCTATACAAATCAAAGTTATTTGTAAAATCATCACATAAATACCTGAACCAGAAAGTTAATTATAATATTCGAGTAATCAAAACATAAATTTAAAATTTCAATAAATAATTTTATCATTCTATATTTTATAATAATCTCAGCTAAGTCAAAAAAATTAATATAACACCAATAGTAATAAAGATGGAAGAAAGTCAATCCTTTTAAATTTTGGAATACGATTTTTGTATCAGATTAAATGAATTATATACCTTCAGTACATTCTATATGTCAGATAACTGAGTGTAGAATTCATAGGTTGCTAGATTATTACTTTGTTTACTAACTTTTTCAAAGGTTCTGATACCTTGGCTATCTTACAATGTCTTGTTGCGAATTATATTGCATCATCTTCACTTTCCCACTAGTAGTATTCCTCTGGTTTTATATCGCATTCAAGTATGATTGCAACTATAGACCAAATGTCCCACTGCACTGAACCGTTGAGCCAAGTCTGTCTCTATGGGAAGTAGTCTGCAGTTCCTTGCACCGATGCTTCCTCAATGTTTTCTCTTCTTACAACTCTGTTGAAGTCTATGACAGTTGCTCTGACTGGTTCAAAGTTTATCATGATGTTCTCTGGCTTGAGATCTCTGTGCAC
>JAJKFJ010013919.1:0-11354 GCA_027382625.1 Tetmemena sp. SeJ-2015 | reverse complement strand
TTCGCACTCGTGTTTTCGCACTCGTGTTTTCGATGAATAATATTGATTGATATATTAAAGATGATATTAATAAGAGACTTGTACTCACATAATTTTTGACATTTAATTCCAATATCATAATATTATTCAAAGGATTTGTTTTAATTATCTCCTAAAATCTAAGTGAAGTTTTACGACGTCTCCCTTTTTTGAGTAAGCTAACTGGAAATCTTTCTAGCATTCATAGTCCTTCTTCTCAAATCAGAAGAAGGTTTTTCATAATGCTGTTTCTAAAGTTTGTTTGTCATACTCAACACATTTCCTTCTAAGAATATATACACCTGCTTTTCATAGTCCATAAGCTTTTTCATTTCAGCAGATCCAAGACAACTAAATAAAGTGTCGTCCACCATCTTCTAAATTTTCAAGGGCAAATATTTCAGTATGTAATTGTCGGTATCTTCAAGCTCTTAGATGACGGGGAGATTTTCAACCTCTCTTTTCAGTCTATCGATGGTCTATTTATTAATCTCTAGCTAGGCGTATGTAGTAGTGAACTCCTCTATCGTTCTTTTTTGCATTTACTTAAACGTAAGAGTTTCCTCATTAATTTTTCCTATTTGATTATGAAGAGTCATAAACTTGACATTCATTCTATTCTCTGTCTCCACAACTTCCTCAGACAATTAAAATTTAATTACTGCCTAAACCTGTTTATTGTCTCATTGAAGTTCTTGATCTCTTGCGTCAAACTATCTCTAACTGTAACAAAAATGTTCTTCTCTTTTTGAAGGGCATTAAATTTTTCACTCTGAAGCTACAGATTGCTATAAAGTTAGTCAACAGTGGTTTTCAAGTTAGTGAAGTTTGAGGACTAATCAATATCCTATAAGTAGTTTTAAGAATTGAGAAAAATAATTCTTACAACTGTGTGGATCCGCTTTTTTAAATCAGTTAGTGTTCCTCGCAGATTCAAGTCAATCTTAATGACTCTGTCTAGTTCTTCGTATTTTCTGGTCAAGTAATCAGACTTTATTCTTAAATCTTTCAACTCAGCTCCGTGCTCAGTTTATCTCTCTGTCATCGGCTCCAGGATATCAGTCATTATCTTTCTCAAATAGAAAAGTTAAAATAGTTCTCACATTTGTCTCTAGCTCAAAGCTATCGATCTCATCTAAGAGTAAATTTAGAGAATGTTACGAATTTACTCATATTTAAAAAGGACTGCATTTTTTTAATTTATAACAAATCAAGGTTTTCTGCTTTCTTATAAGTTAATTTAAAGCTCTTGGACTTGTTTAATGTCGAGCCAGAGGATGCTCAAATGAACTGAAGAGAACTAGAGCTCTTATCACTTTTAAGTTTCAATGAACTTGCAAAGTGATACCTTGACACTTATTTCAAACATAATTAGTAAAGCTTAAAGAAGGAACTAAGGCAAATGTACTTTAGTTCTTAGAACTGTTTACTAAATTACGATATATAACACTAAAGAGCTCTTTAGCTCGCTTATTGTCCATTATTTTATGAAAGTAATATAAATAACTCAAGTACTTTTAAACTGTCAGATAAATACACGTCAATCACTGTCCTCTCCCTTTGGCCTAAAAAGCTTTTTCTCTGCCTCTTTCATCGCTCTGGATGGCTTATTTGGAGCAAAATGTTTAATTACAGTCAACTTTTGAGCCTTGTTCATTAGGTTGATAATTTCATCCGAGGGACACACTTCAATCGGAGTCAGTCCTTTCTTGTTCTTTATTTGTAAGCTAGCTTTCCATTTCAGTAAGACTTTTGTCATCTCAAAGAAGTTAAACTTAGAGGCTAAATGAAGTGGAGTACGACCCAGTAAGTCTTAGGCGTCCTTCTTTGAGCCATTTTGAAGAAGTGTCTCTGTCATGGTTATGTAATTTCTTTTCACTGACCAGTGCAGAGGCGTCATTTTGTTCTAAAACATATTTAAGTTAATAAGGAGTTTGATGAAATATTTAGAAATTACTTAGTCTATCATATTAACAAAGCCGGGTTCTTTCTCAAGGATAAGTTAGACTTCTTAAAGTCGATTTTGCTTTACAAAGTAGAAGAATTGGTCTCTCATATCTGCAGTCTCATCATCAATTCTTCCATCCTGTGCGTAATTTATGCTTCTCAACTAATCTAAGGCGTTTTTAAATTACTAGTTAAGCTTTTACTTCCTGATGGAATGAGTTTCACTCTATATCTTTTGATTATATTTAGCAAGCTAATTAGACTTCTTGTGAAATTGATCAATCATTCTCTAAGCTGTATGAAACTGAGGACTTTGGTAGTCATCAAAGGGAGATTTCATCTATGGTTTATCTATCACGTCCTACTCCGTGATCGGGAATTCCATCTCTTTGGCTTCATTAGATACTTTAGTCATGTGAGCTAAAACATCCTTGCAGAAATTAATGTCCTCTGGTTTCTGTATTTGCTCTGCAAAGCGACTTACTATTCTATTCCTCATCCGAAATTCAAGAGCTCTTTTCTCTTTCTCAAATTCCTTTCTTTGATAAACCTCAAACATTTGCTTGGTAGTGTTCTAAATTTCCTCTCTCTTATCCTCATATATTTCTTGAGTAGGTACAGGTTTGAATACATTTTGGAAGGAAGGCTATTTCTAAGCAAGAGGCAGAAACATCTTATAACCAGCAGCTTTAGTACTCAACTTTGAGGTAGGTTTATTTCCGCTTTAAAATATTTTTATAATAAGTGCTAGATCCCTTTATTTTTTCATGAATAGAGAGCAAATTTTAATCTCCATATTCGCTCTACATCTAATTTGCCATTGATTGAGAAGGCTGAAATGAAGACATAGATTTGAAGGAATTTAGTGTCTACCTGGAAGCTAAATTCTTCCGGTCAAAGTCGTGAATTATTTTCTGGCTCTTTTACAATTCGAATGCTACTGTTGTAAATTACCTTTATTATTGTCTACTGTGTTGCTTCGTTTGGGGTTTAACCTACAGACCCTTATTTTGAGTAAGAGCTTCAGCCAATTCTTTATCCTTAATAAAAGCGACAGAGGGTGTCCCAAGCATATTTGAGAGAGTATTTTGTTGAGTTTAAGGTCTAAATGAGTCTCTGTCAGGGGATGAAGAATAAACTGTTGAAGTTGTCTTGAAATTTTAGTTGTTAGACTGCCACAATCGATTTGATGAAATAGTTTCCCCTGCTTTAAGTTCTAGATGCCTTTAATCCCTACTGCGATCAGTGTGCGAAAAAATTGACTCCTTAGTCAATCTTTGTTAACTGAAATGAAGAGCTCTCTACTTCAAAAAAAGTATTCAAAAATACTTTTTGATATCGCTTTCTTTGTAATTGGATCCCTTCAGCATCGTTATCTCCCTTAGATATTTATGCTTTTGACTTCTTACTATACTACTACTGCTTTTGATACTTCATTGAATGATAAAAAAATATTTAACTTCTTGGAGATTTTTTCATGGACTGCAAGAGATGGGAGTTCACAGGGCTTAAGGCTCCAGCAAAATTTTAGTTATGGAGTAGATAGGAAGGGACTGAGATAGCCTCTATTCCAGCTATAGCTGATTATTTGTAGTTAAGAATCCAACTTTACATCTTGCTGAGTTTATAATAATTCCCAAATTATTTATAATTTTTACGATAATCGTAGTAATGGGAAACTAAACAGGAGGCAGCTATGAAAACTATGGCTATAGAATAATGAAAATTCATCCTGACTCTCCAGCTCAGAAAGCTAATCTTAGAGAATTCACTGATTTCATACTTTATAATCCGGAGCAAAATTCAGGCGAGCTTCTCTCTGAATTTCTGTTTAGAAATATGACTAAGAGTGTTTCTTTAAGAGTTTACGACTTCCTTACTCAGGATATCAGAGATGTGTCAGTGATACCTATTAAAATGAGTTAAGGACTTAATTGCTTGGGTGCAGACTTTAATATATTTAAGCAATATTTTGAATAAGAATTAATATGATCAATTTAAATTTGAAGACTTGAAGTTCGAAGAGTATTGCTATTGCCACGAAAGAACATTTGAAATTAAATCGATTCAACAAGGATCTCCTATAGATTAAGCCTTAAATTTCTCAGAAGCAAATCTATTGAGTGTTGAAAACTTGGTTGGTAAATATGTGGTTTTACTAGGTTCAATGGAAATGACTTAGTTCTAATCCATTTCTGAAATTAGCGAATACTTAGAAGGGAAGTTGAACTAGAAAATAGATTTATGGCTTCTCTTTTTACCAGAGCTGAAAGTGAAAAGAATAGAAATGACTCCTCGACTGGATTGGGGAGGAAAGGGGATTTTTATTTATAGATACTAGGATGCAATCTTAATCAAGTCTCCATAAATTTAAAGGATCAAGTTTAAAACGAAGATTAAACAGAACTGCAACAAGTGGCTGAACTTGAAGAAGAAAAAAATCAACAGAATGAAGATTATAATAAGCCATAAATATAAGAAGAAAGCATAGCAAAAATTACTGATTCTCTAGATTTAAGATATTTAAATACAATTAGAAAAGAAGAAACTTCACCAAAATAGGATAAACAAGATCAATAAAAGTTGAAAGAAGTAAATGTTTAGAACTCAAGAACACAATCATAGACAACTCAAGAAAAAATAATTAAATAAAATGATAATGCCCAAGTATAAGGGGAAATATAAAGTTATACCAATACTTTAATATAACCTATAAAATAGAAAGAGGAATATAAAGTTTCTCAAGCATAATATTTTTCTGAAGACTATGGGGATCAAACTGTTCTCTTTCATTATTTAATTTTATATTCACAGGTCTGATGGAAAAAGAGCAGAATTTCTATTGATAAATATGTGATTTAGAGGTTTTTGTCTCCAATAATTTTGATAATAATTAAGCAATTACCATCTAAAATATCCAATGTGGATACTTTAAGTGCTTAAATTTGAATTATAGAAATAAGGTTTAAGATTTATTCTAAAATGAACGATTTATAGTCAAAGAAAGGCAATACTTACGAAGCCAAAAATACCTTAAACGGTCATCTTTAATAAGAAATTACTCCAAATGACTATACTCAAAAGGCTTTGACTCTGCAAAGCGTAAATTTCTTCAAACGGAGATACAATAACAATTTTAGATATTTATCTTCGTTTTAAAACAATCATACTCGAGCAAAGAGCAAGAATGAAGCTAGCAGAAATTAAAAGGACTTAAGAAGCGTAAGCCCTGGTGCCAATAATCTTTATTAAGAGAAAATTAAATTATTCATTAGTTTATTTAGCTTAGTTCGCGAGATGATCTCTCTGAAAATACTCTAAACGATAACAAAATACAAAATCATTCTCTCTAATTTGAATAAATACATTTCTTATTATTAATGAAGAATAAAGACAAATAAAAAGGCCATTTACAACACTGAATAGTCCAAAGCAAACCTTCAAGCAAAAATTTGTCTTATAAGGCATTTAAGATTCTTCACGTTATCAAAAGTAGATTAAATTGAGCCTCAGAGACAAAGAGATAGAGGAAACGAGTATGGAAAGTGAAAAGTTTGTAAGAATTTTTTGAACTCATTTTAATTTAAGGATACTCCTATAGTATTATCTTAGTTTTATAATAATTATATAATTGCTTTGCATTTTACTTTATAATGAGTATTTTATTGTTGTAATTATGATTTGTCTGTAAGAGCAGAGCTGCAAATTAAAGTTTAAATAAAAGAAAGTTTAAGCTGGGGTAATCTCAAATGTTTAAGAATTAATTGAGTTACAGTAAGTTGCTTTAAAATGAGAGCAATAGGATTATTTAGAGATAATTAATCTGATAAATACTTTGGGTGTAAATAAATTAGTTGATGCTGTCTAATATAATAATCTGCTACCAATTAATTTTTGATATAGAGAAGGAACACTTATTATAAGTAAGATTCATTAAAAAAAGTTTTCTGTAAAATGATTAAATAGAAACAGAAAAAATAAAAAAGTATTGAATAAAAAGCTATATTTCTTGAAAAAAATAGTAATCTAATAAGAGGAATTCAGGAAGAAATGTTTCATCCTATTAAATCATAGATTCGAAGTTAAAGCATTTTTCCTTTTCGATGGGATGAATTTTATAAAGAGCAATACTATTTTAAAAGCAGAAGGGATAAATTATTATTCTAAATTTATTATGTTTTATGTTAGAGCTCCTCAGAGAGAATTAATATTTCTCAATTTTTCGATAAGAAACGATTTAAATTTCAAATATAAGTATAATAATATATGAAGATTCATAAAGAATTATTTGAGTTAATAAATTTATTGATAATGGAGGGTAGTAAATAGAATCTGGGATAGGTTAAAGAACACCCATTTAGACAATATCAAAGAGAAGTTAAGACGGCCATGAACTCTCCTAGAATTTACTCTTAAAGGTCTCCAAGACAGATCTAGACTAGAGAGAGGTACCAGCCCCAGCCACTTTTTGATTTGCAGAGACTCTCAGTTTTTGCAGCTGATAAACCCTCACCTAATTATAAAAGAGTATTTGACTTTATGTATGAAGACACCAGAATCAGCTCTGGCCTCAGAAATGAACAGACTTTGAAAACTAAGAAAGGTACTCTATATCATTCTTTAAGTTTGGATTCTAGATAGAGTGGAAGAGCTGAGATAATAAATTGCATTTATTTATTAGGCGCTAAATTATTGAAATGGAGAAAATGAAGAAGAGATCGATTAAGAATCCAAAAGAGGAAGTTCAAAACTCGTTAAGTGAGTTTATGCAATCGAACTCTAACGACCTCTCAGTGCAGTCTTTGATCTCAGTCAGGAAATTTAAATTATTCTTTTTCTCATAAGTAAATAAGAGAATCAACCATACACAAAGTTCAAGAATAAATCGAGATTAATTTTTCAATTAATTTAAAATTACCTTTATAAAGGGTTAGTAATTACAAGCTTGCTAGCGTTATAAGGCTTTTAAAAGATAAGAAGAGTTCTCTGAATATTAGTGCTATGAATCATCTTGGACCAATCCATATCTCTCCTCATATAGTTGTGAAGATATAGAAATTTATTCGAGGTTCTTTAGCAAGGATTAGGTTCAAGTAGATATTTTTATTAAAAATGTTATTCGTTTTTCTTTAAGATGAAGGATTAAATGATTATAGAATCTAGAAAGAATAAAATCATGCTAAATCTCTAGTTTATAAGAGATCTTCTAAAGGATAAGAACGACAGAGTCATCGCATTTAGTGAAGATGTAATATTCCTCCTGAGTTTACTTTATCATTTAGAAAATTATTATTATTCAGAAGTTTTGGAGAATGATCACAATGCAGAGGAAATATAAGAAGATCATTCAACTCAAAACAAATCTTTTAGTTATACCATAAAATGGAAAAATTAATCTATCAATACATATTTGTATGGAATACCTTTTATTCGTAATCTTTGCATTCTTCTTTTAATGTGATCATTTTAATTTCATTAACATATTAATGTGATGAAGAGCCTTTTCTATTTAATTTTTGGGTCCTTAATTATATCTTTCATTCTATAGCTTTCTTTCTTAAATTTCCCAACTTTAGCACTTGGGAACACTGTATTGATCTGAGTCTTTCTCTCTGTAACTAACCCAAATAAATCCTCGTCAAAATCTTCGTCATCTTGAAAAAGATAAAAAGCAAATTATATTATCTTCTTCCTAAGAAATTTATGGCTTCATTTAGAGTGGTCTTTAGATTTGGTGATTGTAGTTCATGGAAAAGGCTCCTCTATTTAGGATTAGACCCTAACTTAGATTCTATTGTTAAACCAGTCTATTCATATCGTTTGCATTACCGATGTCTGTTATATTTCTGCTCAGGAACTTTTAATTTTGCTAGATCAATTTTTAAGCTGTCAAGTTAAGTCTATTAAATGAAAATGGATTATCTACTATTGCTAGCATCTCTCTGTCCCATAGATCCAAAGTTACTCATATTGCTAGGCCGCAGACGAACTCCTCCGTCCATAGGGGATTACTGATTCTTTTTCCCATCACCCACCTCAGATCTCAAACTACCTTGATTACTCACGAGGAAACTGGTACCTGAATTAATCGACCGCGGATCATGGTAGTTAAAATTTCCAATTAGCAGCGATTGCATATTATCATCATAGTTTGCATCATTTAGTAAGCATGGCACCTATATTAAATCTATCAACCTCTCATCAACACTCAAGATGGAAAGATCAGTCTGTCTAATCCAAGGTAGTTACAAAAGCTCCTCTGCAGAAGGCCTTTCTGAAGGATTCAGAGCAAGCATCATAATAGTAATTTCTTTTGCTCCACAATAGGAGTACTTCAAAGCCGTCGGAACATGAGAGAGGTTGCAATCTCGATTCGCCATTAGGAACTCTCTTAGACCTCCTCTGAACATCCCTTCGAATAAACCTTTTCTCGTCAACATGTAGAAAAAGACAGAGCCCATGCTGAAAATATCTGCCTTTTGATCATAACCTTCCGACCTTAGTATCTCTGGAGCGATATATCCTGGTGACCCACATCTCTATCACAGCTTAGTCATTGGGGGAACTATTTAATCAGAGAGTCCAAAATCAGCTATCTTAACTTCTACGTTATCTTCGTCGTAGTTACCCACCAAAATATTGTCAAGCTTAATGTCTCTGTGAACTACTCCTCTGTCATGTATTTGCTTTAAACATAATTAGCATAAACCCTAGACCAACTGTACCATAACCTTTTTCATTTGGAATTCATTCAGTTGAGGAAACTTGGAAAAGTAAGATTTGAGGGTCCCTCCTCTCAGATATTCCAAAATAAGGTGCAGGTGACCATTACCTTCATAAATGCTATACATCTACATTATTCGGTCTTTTTAAAAAATGTAAATATACTAGACTTAGCCCACCAATTATCTGTAGATTCTCATCTCCTTCAAAACGCTCTCGAAATTAATGGGTGACTCTTTGAAATAAGTTTTCTTCATCGTTTTGACTGCATATTACTTGCTCAAAAGCTTTCCTTTTTCAGTAGCTAGATGTACTTTCGAAGACACTCCAGAACCTAATAGTTCATTTATATGGGAATTGAGGAGTTAATCACAAGAGTTAAATATTCAATTGCATGTCTAAGACTTAGGTAATATAATAATAATCCCCACCCCATAGGCAAACTGAAGTAGATTGAAAAGAAGCAGTGTATAATTAATATTTTTAACTTAATTAGTTTAAATTTTTCACTCTAGCAATCCTGCACTCAACCATTCTTCTCACCATTCTTTCTGTCCATCTTCGCATCCCTCTTCTTGACTTTCTGATCTCTATTGCCGGCAGGCTCCTCATCCGCATCCTTGCCATTCCCTTTCTTCTCCGCCGGATCGAAATGCCTCAGGAATGCCGCTCTCTCGTCTGGATCTAATCTCTTGTAAAGGTCCTTATCCTTGATCTACTGCAGCATGTCTTCCCTTATCTCTCTCCAGCATTGAATAATCGCCGCAGCTCTTATGTGCCTATCGCCTGCTGGGGTTACCATTTCAATCACAGCAGATCTGAGAGTGCGCTGCCCGCCAGTAAATTTGATCCCCGTGACTGTAAGAGGTGCCATAGCTTACTCCCTTTTTAGCTTCTCAACATCCTTCCTGAAATTTTCGAGTTCGCATTACTTGAATTTTCTTGGCTAGGCTGCGTTCCCTTGGAGGAGATGGTGCAGCTGTTAATCGATCTCACCAGCATGCTAGATAGGTTTGTCCTCTAATGCGGCAGCATACACTGCTTACAGCAGTTCGCCATTATATTCTTCCTCATCGGCGTCAATAACCTCTGGATTCTCTGGTTCGCGATGTTTGCGCTGCTCATCGTGGTCCGGCTGTGATTATGGCTGTGCTCTCTTCTCTGCGCCTGCCTATTGCTGAAGTATATGATCCAAGCTGAGTACGCATGCAAGGTACGTGTCAATCGAGCTGACTTGGACAGATAATGCCTCCGTTTATCGCTGCGAGGCTTCATGCTCCTTGCCGAGCTTTTTCCTGAGTTCCTTGAGGCTCTTGAAGAGGTGGCCTGATATCCCAAATTCGCTCTAATTCTACATCGCCTCGACCTGCTCGAGGACCTCCCTTCCGACTGGATGATTCGCAATCTAGTTTGCGTTCAGTAGTTTGAGAATATTATGCTCCAACTTTGAGTGATTGTGCCTTAGCAGCTCCATTGCAAGTTCTGTAGTTAGTTGATATATTAGAATGTTGTTCTCGATCACGCTTAAGTACTCCTCCCTCACTATCTGAATATTCAAGCCTGCAATTTCAGATCTCTCAGAATCTAAGATTTCGTTTGGTGGAATACAACTACACAGTTCTCATCTAGCTTCTCATCTTATCCCAATCTCCTTATAAACTCCTACTGGCTCTAGCGGGCTTTGTCCCTTCCCTGCAACCTCTAATCCACCGAGTAGTCCCATTTGTATTCCAGCTGGTGGCGAATGTGCACTAGATTATCTAATCTGCTTGAGTGAGGAACTCCCCCCTCGTCGATCGTGATAGCCCTAAAGAGGAGCTGCATCCTCGCATACTCTTCCCCAAACGCAGCTCTGAGCAAGCCGCGTGTGTCACGGTGCGCCGTCCTGATAGAGACGAAGGCTAATTGGGCGTCCACAAGGTCGGACCGAAATACTTTCCCTTGCGACCATCAAAGTCAGGCTTAATGTCTTGCTCTTCAACCAAGGAGTTGATGAAGGCTTGGTAGTCTTGAGCTCCGCCGATAATGCGATTGTGTATTAGATGAGAGCGCTCTCTCTCTCTCCGCCTGCTCTTATAGAGCCGCCCGAATACGATCGTGAGCTGTGCTAGCTTCAGGTCGAAGGGGTGGCGCACTTACCATCCTCAATGTCCTCTCCGAATAACGATACGGGTCTGAGCGTTTCATCTCACTCTTGTACCTGCCCCAGATGCGCTGGTGAAGAGTTGCGTACTCCGTTTTCATATGCAAGATGGCTTTGCGAGCCTAGTTAAGTTCATACCGGCTCCAGTGGAGCTCTGGCCCGAGATGGCAAAGTGCGATGCAGTCCCTTTAGACTATATAAGTTAGCTGAGGCCGAGTCACGACCTATTCGACCTTCGCATAGCAGAGGTGGGGAAGGAGAAGGTTTCGTGGCTGGAGCTGCGCAGCCGACAGAGCGGTCGCCGCGATCAAGTCCTGGATACGCTCAAGCTAGTCTCCCATCTTGAGTTCTACTGAATTGCAGAGCTCCTTGAGCTCCTTCTGAAGGTGGCTAGGATTGGCATCCACGTGTTGGCGGAGGTCAAGTATGGTCTCGAGATCGGAGATCTTGCCTTACACCTAGATCGAGTGATAGCGGGGGCCCATGAACTGAAGGAACCTCTGGTGGGACACGTCCCCTTCAA
>JAJKFJ010013914.1:0-11355 GCA_027382625.1 Tetmemena sp. SeJ-2015 | reverse complement strand
CCACTCTTCTCACCACATGATAGTTGTAAGCGCTCTTGCCTTCCATAATCACCTTGGGGAACATCACCCTCTAAGATATTTGAGAGACATATTTACACTCAGAGCCATTCCCTCCATTATTTATCTCCTCTACTCCAAACTTTGATCGATCCTTCACTTGCGCACTTGAGCTTCTCCTACCAGAAGCATTCTGAGCTTGAGTGTAGACAACTCTAGAGAGTGTTTTGATCTTGATGTTGTGGTCTCCAGGCTTCACAGGACAAGTCTTCGCCTGTATTCTCAGTTGATTTTGGAAAATGTACCTCCCCACCACTCCATTTCCAGTGGATACTTCAGAGTTCATGTGATTAGTCAGCTTCTTCTCCCTGTCTTGAAACTTCTTGCGCTGCTCTTCTAAAATGCGCTCTAGCTACTGTCTCTTCTATTCGTCTGACTGCTTTTATTCGACTGCATTCTTCTACTTCCTTCCTATTTTGGTCCTAGGCTGAAGTCCTGGATTCAAAGAATCAGCACCAGCTTCCTCTTCTTCAAAGTCGTACTCATCATAAGCCCTTGGAGGCTGGGGCTTGGAGTTTGAGAGCTCGTAGAAAACATGGTCACCATCTGCATTTGGGTCTAGATACTTAGCCAGAGCTGCTGTCTGATCAGTCTTATTCAACCTACCAATCTGTATCTAGAACTGCTTGTTGGTTTGAGGATTCTGCTTCTACAGATAGGCCATGCGCTGTCGCTTAGTCAACTTATCAAGATCAATCTTTTCCTCCTTTGCTCCTTTAACTTTACCCCCTTTTCTTCTGTCTTCATCAGAGTTATCATCTATGTCCTCATCGATGTCCTCTTCCTACCTCCCGTTGAGCGACTTGCCGTTACTCTTTGAATGCTTGGCTTTACCATTAGCAGAAGTGGTAGTGGGTTTTCCATTTGACTTGTGAGACTTCTCTATTCGGCGAAGGAATTCATCGTCGCTTAGCTGGTCATCCAAGTCACCACCATCTCCATCAAAGTCATGCTCCTCATCATCCAGGTGTCTGTTTCCCAGATAGCCAAAACGCTGACTCACTCCTCTCTTCTTCCCTATCATTCAGATTTTAATATAAATAGCTGTAAACTTCAAAATGACAAGGTAGTCTCACTCAATTTCAAGAGCGCTCTAAGTGAATATTGGTGAATTTTGTATTTTAAATTGCTCTTTAATTTTTCAAATAGAATTATTTAAATTTAATTTTATAAGTTAAGTAGTACGCCCTTGGAGTATTTGTCATCATAGACCAATCTGCTCTAACAAAGTATTTGATTTATTTTCTGGCTTAAGAACTGATCCTCCATGAGTCTTAGCTGTCATGATTGTGAGTTGTGCTTTGCTCTTCTTGTCTCTAAAATAAGTTGGAAGCTCTAGTAATTGGATAGTAGTTGGAGGAGATGTTTTGTAGATAGTGTTGCTGAGAATTTATATTCATAGCACGAGCGTTGAGAGTTCTGTTTCTCATCTCAAGTCCATTTTAATCAGTGAATAACGAAATCAATGTTGCCTTTTATAGTATGTGTCTATTCCTTGATTGCTCTCTGGGAGTTGATCGACCTGAACATCCCACTCTCATTCACTTTTTCTAATAGAGGAAGCCTTGATAGGCTGGGTAGTATCTGAGGTCGAAAGCAAATCTATAGCTCTCAATTGTCGACTTCTTTTGAATCAGCATTATTGCTTAAAAATAATTAAGCTCCCTTGTCTTTGGACTTGCCCTTCATGAAAACGATTTACTTGGAGTTCTCAACCAAATTCTAACTGCTCTTTTGTTTCAGGCTGACGACAGGTGCATCTGAGTCATAGGAGATTTCCACAAATCCTATTTGATGTCCCTCGATTTCATTCAGCACATACATCATCACAAATAACAATATATAATTATCTTTTTTTTATAAAGAAATTTTTACTTTCATTTTTAATGATAATTGATCTTTGAGGCTCAAGAGTGATGGAGTTGGTATATTGTAAGCCATTGAGCAAGTAAATATTCTTTAGCAAGAATTTGAGCTCTTCATGTAGTTGAAGGCAAAGATCCATTGATCTTAGTTGAAGCCTCGTTATCTCTGTTGAAAAATTCATCATGAGGATAATTGAGTAAGTAGCTTCAACTGGGTCTCTGTCGTTAAGCAGTAGAACCTCCTCTTATGATTATTTTAGCAATCTGCGAGAGTGCATAATCTCAATTCTTCCTGGCTTGTGAGAAGTATAACTTTGTCTCTGATTGCGATGGCTCTATCAAAGCTAATGCTGAGAGGCGGGTTAATCTTTGAAGGGATAAGCTGCACGAGCTAATACTCAAATATGATAGTAAGTGAAGAACTCATTCTTGTTGTCAAAGTCAAGAGCCCAGAAATTAACAGTCACGTCTATTCCTTCACATTCATAGAATGCTGAAATTCAAATCAACTCTAAGACATTATTTTTTAGCAAAGAGACGAGCGATGACTGTTGCTGATCTGTTAGTTTGAGTGTCGTTATATCCGAAAGTGTTATAAACCTATGAAATTATTATATGATCAAAACTTTCATTAATTTAAAGTGATCTGACTAAGGACTGGTCCAGTTTGATAGTACACCTCTACAATTTTGCTAAATGGCAGGGACTCGTTAACTGGCTTGAAGATATAAGCGCCCTCTCTGGATCCTTGGAAGCCTTGAGTAAAATTCTCAACCTCCATAGACTAAAGCAAATATTTTGTATATAGGCAGGGTTGAAAACGGCAACTATCATTTTGAAGTTGATATCTGAAGCTGGATAAAATTAGAATCGAGGTTATATTTAGCCAGGTCCACTTGGTCTTGTCGTTTAATTTGACTCCGATGGCGCTGTGAGAAGCGTCAGACATGATATGAGATGCTACTTCAGTGCTGTACTCTATGGCATCCTGGAGTCTTTGGTAAATTTGCTGACCTTAGAAAACTTTTAAAAAGTTTAAAATAATGATGTAGTTCAGTGACACCATCTTGAGTCTGAGCCTCGGCAATAGCTTGGGTAAGAAGGTTACTTGCATTCAAATAGGCATTCACTTTATCCCACTCGAGATCAGGGTTTACCATCTGAGCAGCAAATAGTTTGTTATGTGCGCTAAGAGTTTAACTTGCTCTGCTGATGAGGCCCTTAAGATTTGATCTTGAAGAGAATACTCCAGTGAAGTAGTTGTAGCCACCGTTGCCTGCTGCTCCATGATCTGACATGGGCACCATATCCGAGTAGTAAGAATTGTGAGGCACATCATGCCACTGCACCACCTCGGCGTAGAAGGAGAGAGTAGAGTGAGTCAATTGCACATCATCATGTAGGTAGTTGAAGCGAGCTATCATTTAGTCGAGCTGGTGGTAGTAAGTCATATTAAGTTAGATTTACACACATCAATACTATCTTCAAGGTGTGAGAATTCGCTTAAAGATAGAAAATCATTAGAAGATAACAACTCATTCAATAATTCATAGGTAATCAGATATCATCGTAGCAATAATTTATCCTCTGCAGCATAAGATTATGACTATGCTAAGTAACCATCAAAAGGCCCTCTTCATCGCAACTTAGCATCTCAACACCCTTTAAATGAAAGATGATTATAAAATATAAGTCCTTGACTGCTGAGTCAGTCTTTTCCATTTGTCCCTTTCTCTGTCTAAACTTGAATAGGATTTATTGATTCCACAAGTTCCTCATGTAAAAGTCTCCACCAGTATCCACATTCCAGTTAAGGTAGAAGGGATAGTTCTTTCCATGCGTCAGCTGAGGCATCTTTCTTATTCGATCTGTACCTTGCAGCCATTACAACTCATAATAGCTCTACCTTTTCAGATTAAGCATGATGACTCTAATTTAAGTTCTAAAGACGATAGCCATATAAGTGTACTTGACGCCTGGCACTGAGAAAATGTCATAAATTCTGTACCCTTTCAATAGTTCACTCACTCTTTTAACTCTTTTGTTCTTGATGTTTATTCTTATAGTGTATATAGATTTTTTCATCATTAGATTGTGTAAAAATAATTTTGACTTTAATGAATTGTGCCTAGTACTGAGATTGGAAGCCACTGTTGGCTGGGCATTATTTCCAAATCTGCTGCTGCCGGATTATTTCCTTTCTTCATCTTCTGAGTCATCTCTAGTAAAGTCAGCCAAAAGCGTGATCTTGAGTATACTACTGCTCATCTCCTTAATTACTTTGAATTTAGAGGAGGTAAGTTGATTCTTGGAATCCAACATCTCTTTCACTAGTTTTATTGCAGGCGCTTAAACTCTTTCACTAAAGCATTACCCTTATGGATTCCGCACTCTCATGGATTATTTTAACAAAGAGAAGAAAAGAAGAGTAACTTATATTTACTATGGATGGAGGGATAAACTTAAAGACTTGGTACTTAAGGGAGATAGTCATGAAATAGCGTCCTCGCAGTTTTATGAACTTCATTCCGCATAGGCCGTCGTTTACATATTGGCACATCTTTCTTTCGGGTTCTGAACTCTGTATGTCGTTAATAAAGTGTAATTTAGCAAGTTCATAATTATCATAAATAGTTGGCAGCTAAGATCATCTCATCCCTTATTGTAATAAGATATCGATTCAACAAAAGCAGAGACTTAGATACCGATCCATCTTGCTCAGGGAAATGGATTAAAATCTCAAAAGTCCTCTATGCTTTATTGATGCTCAATAAATATTTGGAGTTTCCTGATGCTACAAGCAGATAATACATTTTCTAATTTTCTAATATATTCCACTCATAATATAATGCACTCTCTCTTTTTACTTATTGAACACTGAAGAAGTCTAGCTTGAGTACATACTATCTCTAATGAATATAGGCCTGTTAATAGATCCTTGAGTCAGGGATGACAACTGTGAGGATCCTGTGAACTTATCTAAGTTCTCGATCAGCTCTTCAAACCTCACTTTTGGTTTCATTTTCTTACACTTCTCAATCGAGTCGAGCTGCTTTTGGGAAATATAGTCACTCCTCAATAAGATCGTTCCTACTTTGTTTAGATCATTATAAATTGAAATAAGATAAATAAGATGAGAGTAAGTGTGAGGCTAGGTCAGAGGCTTGTAGCTCTCATAGTTGGTTCCAAACATTTGACCAAGTTGCTGCTTTGCTTCTCTTAATGACTTATTATTTTAAACATTTTGTAATCTAATCTTAAATAATCATTTCCTTAATTAAGCAATCTTCATCTCCTTCCTAAATTAATTTTATTATGTTCACTTTAAGACAAATTGTCAGAATAGAGAGATTGCCTTTTTAATAAAATTTTAAGCTTTGAAAGCGAAAATATTGAATTTCTTTGTTATTGTTTGAGTTAAATTTGTACTTTATTAAAATGAGACTGCGAGTGAGTTGCATATGCCTAACGCTAAGGCAGGGCACTATAATCTCAATCATCATTGACATCATCAAGATCGTCACCGCAATCATACTTCTCTATACTTATCAAATAAAACACTCATTCATTTTTGTCTCGTGGTGTATACTACTACCGGCTATGACAAGGGATTCAATCTGCAAACTCAGGCTGTGAATACTCCAAGCAAGTTAACCGATGGAAGTGCTCAGGGATCAGCTATCCTCTCTGTGATAGTGGTTTTCATTGGAGATCTAGCGAGGTACTCAGTCGTAGGTATAGTAGGAGTTACTATCTTTTAATTACACTATCCCATAAAGTATAAAGATAGAATTATCTTCTTAAAGGGGCTATTGGCGATGCATCTAGGTACCTACTTCTGGGTGAAATTTCTGCAGTCCTTCCTCAACATTTTCTCCTCTCTACTTATGGTAACTCTCATTTAACTGCCAATCTCACTTTATATATGAAACGTATATATGCACGTATGAATATTGTAAAAGTTGTATTTTATCTCTGACATGATCTAGTCACTGGCTCTGTTTGCAGTTGACTAATACTTTTGCCTGATAGTGTACTCCTACTGGCAGGCCAAGAAAGTAGAAGAAGGTTATGTCAGTCCCTTCGATGAAATCATGGACACGGAGGACGAAGAAGAGTTTAACAATCTTCACGCCTAACTTTCAAGAAATGGCTGTCCCTTTTCCAGTCAACAGCAGCATGGAAGCAACCTATCAAACTAGGAGGGAGATAGGGGGAGCAATACGGCCTTGATGAATAAGCAAAAGCGGGAAGGTCAAGTTGGTTCGCAGCAAAGTCACAGCAGTCATCAGCAAGAATAGGCTACTGTCGGGTAGCAGATGAATGACTTCTTAAATCGGCTAAGAAGAGGCATTCGTAATGGAAGGGGTGGCGATAGATAAAATCAGTAAACTCTAAGAATCAAAGATAGAAACAACAAGCACAAGGATTCTAAAGAGAGAGGTCAAGAAATAGAGATGTCTAGGACTACCTCACAGCAGAATGTAAACGTAGAGACTTATAACAGGAACCTGTAACAGGTGATTGATTCTCTCCAGACTCAAGGAATGGTTTTGAATACACCAAAGGGATAAGGGACTCAAGTGAGTTAACTCAACTAATTCATGAGTGCTAAAGTTGCTGCAAATAATAATCTGAGTACTCCTTAGCCAATTCACAAGCAGCTTTTGAACTCAGCAGAAATGGTGGCTGAGGGTGACCGCCCAAGAATGATTCCAAATAACTTACTGACTCAGATAAATGCAGAGCAATATAAAAGCGATATTTAGCTGCCAATTGTTGGGTATAGGAAAGATAGATAGCCAGGAAATACTGCGATATAGGAAATAGGAGGAGATATAGTGTAGTCGCATAACATAAGACACAACATGATGATAAATAACCAAGTGACTGCGATTCATCAATAGATCTTGGCTAACAATTTCAGTGACTCTGCGTCAAGTGGAGGAGCAGGCCTCAACCCAGCAGATTTCAGCGACATATCTGTCAGCAATATAATAGAATAGTTAACTTTGTAATTGTGTAATTACAGGCGAGATGAGTACTTTGATCCTGCGGATAATACTATAAATGCAAGAGATAGCTAAAGTCAAAGTGACAGCAGTATAAGAAACAATCAGGCTTACTTAAGGAGAGATACAGACGCTACTTTAGAGTGAAAATGAAAGTAAGCTGTATTAGAATCTCTTAAGAAATAAATCCATAATAGAAATTTAAAATGTCAATCTAAGTAACTTAACAATTTTATGAAACTCATAACTCCCTTCATTCATAATCTATCCGAGACTCTTCAATTGGAGGAGGAACTAATTCACTGAAGTTTTTTAGACTCTTCTCATACATCCAATTTTTAAAACAGATGAGATTATAAAGTTTAATCCCTGAGATAAAACCACCACCCCCATTCTATCTCACTTATTCACTCTAAGGCTGTAAAGGTCTCTCGGATTCATTCTTGCTCTATATATCTCTTCCCCAGTATTCATCATCTTCATCCATCCTACCAGCCTCGTTGATATATAAAAACCAAATTTAAGTAATATGCTTGGACTCTTAAAGTGCTCTCAAAGCACTTTAAGCACTTTCTTATCTGCCTCCTAAATCATGAATGCTTTGAATCTCACTTAGCACCTCTCCGCCAAGACCTATTTAATATTACAGATAAAACCCAACATTTTAAATTTCAAAGTTAGGTTTACTCCTATCGTTCTAATGAATCCCCTTCTTAGTACTCTGTTCATACTCTCTCATCCTTTGTTAATGCTTTGCTTTGAGGTGAGCTTCCATCTTATTTGCCTCTCTTTCATCAACTATCCTCCCCAGTGCTAATGGATCGAACTCTTTGCCGTTGTGATTCATAAGTGTAAATAAAATTAACTAGACATTTGTATACAGTGGTTGATTAATGAGATCTTTAATGAGTGTGTTGCTATCTCTGACTGCCTCATCTCTCTTCAGCCGTTCTTGAATGCCTTTATAGGATGCTATCTTTGGAGCTCTATAACTAGTTATTTCATGAGTGTTGAGTTTTTAATTGAGGACTGCTTGAGAAGCATACCTCTTCATTTGATGGCCCTCTTCTTTGAAATGGGTAACCTCTGACAG
The DNA here is from genome assembly GCA_027382625.1 of Tetmemena sp. SeJ-2015. NCBI lineage: Eukaryota > Ciliophora > Spirotrichea > Sporadotrichida > Oxytrichidae > Tetmemena > Tetmemena sp. SeJ-2015. Next base: position 3,328 of record JAJKFJ010013914.1, on the reverse strand, counting down.
TCTGTTGAGTTCCTCTATTTCTTTCAATTCCTAGTTAGCTTGCTCGAAGTATTCTCTGTCGCGCGTTATCATCTAGACGCCAACACCTTACTCCAAATTCATGGAATCGTCCTCTAAGCTTAAAGTCACAATCTTATAAGGTTCAACTGATGCTATAAGTTTACTTTATTGAAGGTCGTTTGATAGACACTCTTGTATTGATCCACTGGCACAATCTTAGTATCTGTAATCAGCTCGTTGAAACCACCAAGGCCTCCTACTCCTCCAAGAGGATCCCAGTTATCCACTCCATTCAAAAACAATCAGCACACAAATAGAGTAAAATAAAAAACTTAAGAGGAGGCTTGCCATCAAACAGAGTGGCTGCAGCTGATTTGAGCACGTGACCCTTGCTTTAAGGAAACTAGGACTCTCTTGAGGCAGATGACTATCTACTCATATTCATCATTTGAGCTTGCTTAGAGACATTATTGTGTCTTTGAAGTAAGTTCACCCATTTTGTTTGCTCTAAGATCAAATATATAAATGCACTTGCTCATTCGAAACAGTTGCTTACTAAATTTAAGAATTTGTTTGAAGCATACTCCCTCCGTTTTCAAAGCCGTTACTTTAAAACTACACCTACCTCTATTGCTGTCTATTTCTGTTGAAGAGGGGCATGTTGAGAGCTTTGGAAAACTCTTATTCATAGTAGGAGTGCCAATCATTCTTGGAGTTGATGTGATCCTAAATTCTCTCCAAATCCTTTTCAGAGGCTCTGGTCCCTTACTTGATAGAAGCTGCTTCTGTCCTGAGCGCGTTCAGTTATTAGTTGAGTTAGTCACTCTGCTACTTCATCTGTTGTTTGATGTTGTGCATCTGCTCGTCCATCTGATTCTACATGAATCTCAGTTACACATCCCTAGGGTCGAAGCCTTGTCGTTGTGTATCGTACTTGAAAGCTCCATTCTGGCCAAGGCCAATTTGCACTTCTGAGCGAGAGTGAATCATGCCTCTATTGCCGTCCATCACAAACTAATGAGGTAGCTCATAAGATGGAGGCGAGCTAGCCATCATAGCTCAATTCCCATTTTGAGGTCCATAAGAAGCGAGATTGGTGTGTCTATTTGGCCCTCCAACAAGAGAAGCTGCTTTAACTTCGTTCTCAGTATCCTAGAATATTTTCCGTCCCTTCTGAATAATGTTATGTGCACTTCCTTGCCTGGACATCTTGTCACCTCCCTTTTCTTTGGCAATTGCCTGCTTCTCTCTATCATTTATATCCTCAATATCTTGCTTGATTCGCATTTCCTCCTCCTTATCCATCTGCTTCATTCTTTTATTCTCCTCGTTTACTTTCTCCTTTCTTTCAAGCATCTGTTATCTGAGCTCAGCCTGCCACTGCTTTCTCTTTTCCTCTTATTCAACTGTGACTACATCAAACTTAGTAATCTTCGTGCTTTGTGGAATGGGTTACTGCTGTTACTGTTAGGGAGGTGGGCGATTATAAGAATTTTGATAAGTATTGAGAGTGCTGTATGCACTCATTTGAGGATTATTTCTTGGGTTGCTATCGTAATTGGTGGAATAGTTATTGCCCATTTGTGAAGCATTAGAGCTGTTGGGCATGTCCACAAAGCCTACAGCCTTTCTGTTAGTGATGACATTTCCTTGGTTGTCTTTGAGTGGCGCACCTGCTCCACCCTTACCAAAGGGGTTATAATTTTGTAGTTGCCTCAACTCCTCCTTCTCTTAAAGGATCCTTGCCTCCCTCTCCTATTTTTTTCGCTCTGCCTCTGAGAGTTGTGGCTACTGTCTACCATAGTTCGAAATTGGAGGTAGATAAGCACCTAAGGGTGTCTAGAGATTCTGCAGACTGTTACTACGAGGCATAAGATTGGGCTGAGAGGGGATACGGGATAGCATCGATTAGACAGAGTTGGACGGGTATTAAGTGGCGTTTCCATTTCCAGTTCCAAATCCATAGTTTCCACCTGGTGCAGCTTAAATTGATGAATAACTTTGCATTTATATATTTCTAAAATTATCAATAATTAGAGATTTATCTTTTCTAGATTGATTTATTGATTGATTGATTAAACTCAAGGTCGTTTGAGTTTTAGATTTCCTTGACTATGCTTACACAATTACCTCCGTGAAGCTTGCCCTCACTCTAATCCTGCTTGTATTGGTTAGAGATAATAGAGAACACATTTTCCTTATCTCTGCCATTAGCACCTCCTCCATTTGAAGTATTTTAGGGATGGAAGCTATTACCGTTACTTGAGTTGCCTCCATCTGAGTAATCTGAGGACAAGTCACCTCCTCCAGCTCCATTTCGGCCCTTCTTCTTTTACTTGTTTCTCTTTCTGTTTCTATTGCTAATCTTGAAAATGTCCTTGAGAGTTTCTGGAGCTCCTTCCTCAAGAGCTCTCTTCTCGTAGAGTAATTCTTCCTAATCAAATGTTGACTAGCTATTGATAGCTGTAGAGTTTCTACTTTGAGCTTTCTTCTGAGATTGAGAAGCTGTTGTAGCTTATGAGAAAGAAGAGGAGCTATTCTTTGACATAGTGGGTGCTGTTTAAAATTGAAAAATCACTCTATAAATAAGGTTGACTTGACTCTGAGCTTGAAACTTTCCTCATCTCGCTCGTTTATCATCTCCAGAGAAGAGAAGTACTTCCTCATCTCTGGTGAGGGTAGCTTCTGGTTGTCGTTAAAACACTTGATGCTGTTGAAAATGTTCAAGCAAGGCTTATAAAATAAAAGGGAGCATAATATATTATTAGCTCCTTGTTTAACTTGAATGATGAGGCAGAGTCGCATCCATCTGAGTATTAGGGATTCTTTAAACTGCTCTCTTTAAAAGAAGATGATTCGATGCCTTAATTGTGATGAGCTATGCTTTTCTTGGCATCACTTCCAATATTTTAGACTCTTCGATGAGAACCCATTTAACCTGCCTGAGAATAGGAGTGGCTTTCAAAACCTGAAATTCCAGCTTTCTGCGCTAGCTTAAGCCTTACAGCATCTGCGGAATCCACGAAGAAGGAAGGTGTGAAGATATTTTGAGTGAGGATGCGATGATACTGCCTCTCTGGAGTAATCAGATCTTAAGCATTTTAAGTAGGAAGAGGCTAATCAAGTTAATTTATAAGTAAGATAAAGCTTAGTATAAGACCACTCTAATGCTTTGAAAAGATTCGGCTCGTAGTTTGATTTCTTATAGTACAAGATCGAGGTTAATTGCGTAAATGGAGTAAATACAAATGAAGCATGAACTTACCTTGAAAATATTTGTTCGACTCGTAGGAAGTAGTAGTAGTAGTAGTAGTAGTAGTAGTAGTAG
>JAJKFJ010013908.1:0-11362 GCA_027382625.1 Tetmemena sp. SeJ-2015 | reverse complement strand
AGTCGTAATTTTATCCGCCAAGGTCAAATCAGGAGTAGAGCAAGCAGATTCTGTCGATCTGAGTCCAATTATTCTGGCACGGGTCTATATTTATCCTGCATATAGGAGAAGACTTTCACTGTCTCAGAATTAATTTATTTCTCCAATTTTGACTTCACCCCTGATTCTTACAATAAATAAATTAGCAGCTTGAAGGCAAAATCATATCCTTTGGAGTGCTTGAGGTCATAGACGTAAGCTATCAAATTTCTTTTTCACCCGGGTATGTCCTCAGCGGACACGAGTTTATAGAAGATATACTGAAGTTGAGACTCGGCACTTAGAGAGGTAGATAATCAAAGAGTCGTAATATAAGTCCGATAAGTTACGAATACGTAGTAACTTATTTTGGGCAGGAGTGTTATGACGGCTCGTTTTCGATCGTAAAGCTACGATGCGTTTAATATATATTTTTTCATAAGGATTTCTTTAATTCTCTTAATTAAATTAATTTATTTTATATAATCAGAGATTTTTATTTATCCATTGTACAAGTTATTGATGTGAAGTGCATATGTTTATCCTAAAAGCAAACCTGACAAACTGAACATTCACAATAAGGACAATAGTACCTAGCTTCGATAAATTCATGATTTTAGCAATTAACTAGCAGTATACTTAATTTATGCAAAAAAACTAATTAAATTATAAATAAATTTCATAATATTTCAGTTTTAAATATATTTAGAAACCTAAATTTTCCTTATTAAGAAATAATTATGTTTACCCATTATTGTTTATTTTTGGTTTAAGTTATCATCTTCATCGCTAATTTTAGTCAAAAGCTTTTTTAGAACAGGAGGTTTTTTTCTGATTTCAATTTCTTCAGAGCAATTAGGGTACTTGCATTTGAATACTCCATTAACACCAGCCAATGAATTTGATTCATAGCATCTCAAACAAATTTCGTGCTCACACTCAACGTAAATAGGCTATCTATTTAGTTTAATTTTATTATTTAATATAACATCATTTCATTTAAATATTAATTTTCAAATTTAATTTAACGAAAAAATAAAAACGAAGAGATATTAGCTAAATATAAAAATGATTTTTTGATTGTTATATATAAGTAATTTTGCATTTTAAGAAGGAAAGTTACTTATGAAGAGATTTTTTATTTTATATAAATAAAAGTGGCTATTTGAAAAGTTTCTTCTTACATATTGAATAAGTTAATTTAATATAATCAAGCTTCTATTTCATAATAAAAACAGTAAAATGTAAGTTTCTCCACTTTATATCTTTCTTAAAATTGCCTTCATATTAGGGTCATTTTTTTAAATAAAATTAGAAAAAAAAATTTATAAGCCGTTATAACAAATCACAAAAAATACCCTCATTTTAGTAAAGAATAGAAAATAAAATTTTTGAAAATAATTAAAATTAATAAATAAAATATTACATATAGAATTGATCTGGTTCGATTGTGGAATTGAACTAAATAAAAACTAGTTTTCTAGATTTGCCTTTATTTTGGCTTAATCAAAGAACTTCTTAAGAGTAGGAACAATTGGACTCTTTAAATCAAATTAAAATATCCTACAACATTCAAAGTTTAATTTTAAGAGACATCCATCCTATCTTTAGTAAATAAGTACTCGAAGAAAATTTATAATAATTAAGACAACCAATTTGTTTTTAAAATATAATTGAACAAAAAACACCAAGTTGATTCTTTTTCTTGGCCTTTCTCATTTCAGGATAAATCTTTGCTATTTCATTATCTGTTTAACAATTAATTTGCAATAACATAATACTGATGAATTAAACAATTTTCTCAAATAAATTTCTTTCACTGTTTAAATAATTTAAGTTCATAATTCATAGTTGATTATAAGTTTGTTGTATTTGAGGGTACATTGGGAACATCTTAGTATATCACTAAAATCTTTCATATATTATTGATAGGCTGAATTAGTTGTGCTCTCTACCATCTTTAAATTCGCTTTAATTATTTTTAAGTTGACCAATAGAATGCTGGTTTTATATGCCTATTATTGATCAATATATTGCATTTTCTTATCAATACTATTATATCAGCACATAATTAAATCAAATTTATATATAAAATCTTATGTTCGACAATAGAATAAAAATATTTTATTAACCAAGTTTTAAATATTCAAAACATAATAAGAGTATCATTAAGGTCTTCTTTAAGATATTTGAATGATAAAATGTCAAATCTTAATATAATTATTGATTCTATCTTAGAACTTGCTTAGCTCTTTGTTTTGAATAATTATTTATACCTTAGCATGATGAAGCATTTTTATTCTATAAATAAGAAATAAATAACTAAAAAATAATATAAAATATATCATTTTTTTATTAGAATAAGTTCACATTAAAACATTTGAGAAAGGGCAGAAAGACTATGCTATTTACTTAAAAATTAAAAAAATTTGACTATAAAAATGTTATAAAATTTTAAACTAATATTTCTTATCTTGATTATATATTTTCTAATTCAAATCTCAACATATTTTATAGTAAAAAAAGCCAAAAATTATTGAAATAGTTCTAAATTTAGTCTAAAATTAAGAATTCCTATTGCAACCTAATTCTTAGCACATTTTGAAGTAAAAAATTATAATTTTTTATCTCATAACAAATTTAAAATTAAAATTCTAAGAAGTTTTTTTATTTTAACGAAATTTTTGTGATTATGTCCTCCCAACTAATCTATTTTGAATAAATTTAAATAAAGGCTTCCTCCAATGCAATTTAATTGAATTTGCTAAAACATTCTGATATAGCTATAGTTTACAAAGGCTCAATTATTCTAAATAAAATTATCAAATTATTATATGTATTTTTTAATTATTTTTTCGTTGTTTTAATTAATTATCTTTTTCATTCTCTAAAATAAAATCTCTCTAACTTCCAATCAATTTCTATTTTTATAAGTATAATTCTAATTTTAAATAAAAACCCAAGCTAGTTTATGATATGTATAATATAAAGTAGTATCAATCTACTTGATTTAATTCATTTAATTTATCATAAAATTATATACTTTATTTTTAAAGTAAATGAATCTAATAGTTAGAAATAGAGTTAATTTATTTAATTTATATTTTAACTTATAGTGAATAGGCTAAAAAGTAAGTATTTTATAGTAACTTAAAATAGAAAATTTTGCATTTGAGGTTCTAGTTTTACTTTTGCAATAGGAAAAATAATAACAAATAATCCAATTTACTATTTACTATTTAATAAAATTATTTAAAAAAATGGAAAATTAATTAACTACATGTGTTCAATAATAAAAGTTAGATAAAATTATTATGTTTTTAATTAGTTTAAATGAACAGTTTTTGTGAAGTTTTTTTTTAAAAAAAAAAAATTGAAAAACTTAATTTAAAATGATTTTTGAATGCTTAAAGTAAAGTAAAACAAAATTTGAGGAATATAATTAATAATCAATTTCAAAACTCAGCAGTTATTCAGTACTAGTTAAGTAACCGAAGTTATTATCCTATGTAATTTTTTTTGTTAAATGCTTAAAATCACAAAAATTACAAGATAAATTTCTTTAGGCATACTCTACTTTTTTAATAGGACCGTTTACTATATAGATAAGAGAGCTTGAAATGAAGTAAACGCTGAGAAACCCTTCTAAGTTATTGCTTATCAAATGTGGTAAGAAAAGAAGATTAAGAAACATATAATTATTAAAAAATTTATTGAAATATTCTTAGCTTCACCAGAACCAAAAAGTTTTTACTTGATAATTATAGTCAAATTTAATTTAAAATAAGCTTGAATTAAAATAATAAATGAAGAGATGTCTTATTTTTTGCCTTTAATTTGGAAGGGATGTATCTTAACATTGGATTTGCTCGATCTTTTCTCAACTACAATTCCTGGTGGTGTCATTGAAGAGATAATGATGTTGCAACTACAAGATTAGCTAAGTTCTTACCGAGGTAACTCGCTAAATATACATCCTACAAAGAAACTTTTGAGGATAATATGTTGCTGATAATTTAATACTTTGTCAAATGGTAATAATTTTAATCCAAAATACAGATCACCAATTTCAATGATTTAAATTATTTATTTTAGGTATTTATTTAAATATCTAATTTTGGAAAAAAATTAGATATAATATAACCAACATGGAATTTAAATATTTAACGTCTTTTAATTAATTTGAATTAGAAATGGAATTTGATATATTCCTCATTTAACTACCTTCTCATGTCCTCTCTCCAGGCTTCCTTTTCATATTTACTTGTCCTTAACTAAACGGCCCCCCCCAACTCTCCACTCGTGAAAAAAGTGGCAGTTAAGTTTATTAATTCCGTGGGTACAATAGTGTTCTCTTATATTATTCTGCAATAAACTTAAAATATATAAATGCTTGCTAATTAAATGAAGCCATAAAATCTTATTAAAATATGTTTTAAATTATCTTTAATTAAATTACATATATATAGCAATTTTAAATAGATAACCTTAACATTTAAATTGAATCTTAAAATAATATTTTATACTTAATGATAAATAACTTTTAAAAGGTAATTTTATTATTTATTATTTATTAATTAATATATTTTCATTAGTTGTATAGAAAATTGAATTTAATAAGTAAGAATAGGATTAGGTGACTATTAGTTTTAAAATAATAAAGAGATTTAATTTGAGAAATCAGATGATAAATTATTAATTCTTGCAAAAATAAGATTGCATCTAAAAAATATTTTAAATTAATTTCTTCTCAACTGGAATATTAAAATTCTTAAAATATTTGGTATAATATATTTCAGCTATAAGACTTCAGACTCTATTCTGGAAATACAGATACTTACGATGTAGTTTCACTGGTAAAATCTAAGACTTATAACTGAAGTAAATTATAGCAATTATATTTTCAAATATTTTAAGAATGTTAATATTACTATTTATAAGAAATAAACTTCCATTGACTAAGGACTAAAGTTTGAAGTCCTAGATATTTTGAATTGTTCCTCTTTAACCAAAAGATTAAGAAGTAGGAGCAAGATTTAGCCTATAAACTTAAGGTTTTAGAATATAATACTTTTTTAATTTGCTGTCAATGAAGATCTTCCCCTAAACAAAAATAATAGAGAAATAGATGGAACTCATAAATTTATAAAATGAATTTTACATAGGATAGTAATATGATTTTCTAACTATTACGAATAAGTGCTGGTTTTAAAATTGATTATTATATTTATTCCCTAAATTTTACTTTTACTTTACTCTATCAAACGAATTTCAAAAAATTTATAAATGAATGATAATGACGATTATAAAAAATAAAATTGTTCAGAGAAATCATTTTACAGAGTAGATCTCAAAGTCAAGAACTTTGAATTTAAAAGAGCCTGCTAAATATGATTTTGCTTCCTCACTTTAAAATGCGAGATTATAAGGCAAGGAATATGTGCCTCCTAAATTGCATAAATTTTTATTTGTAGTATTTGAATTACTCCAAATGCTAATATCGCACCCGTTTCCAAATTAAAAACTACGCTCTCCTTTGACATAATGAATAGCTTATTTTTAATTTCTGTATTATTCGTGAATGGTCCTTTTATTAAGTTAGAATACAAAAGCTTCTTCATCAGTTAACCATTATACAAAGATAAGAAGAAATTAAAAATTAAAAGGAGATCTTTAATCATAAAAATGAGACATCATTCTTTTTTCAAAGAGTAACATAAATGCAATAATATTTAATTTTCTAATTATAATTTATGAATTTATTTTTTGCTTTTTATTGAATGATAATTGTCTAGCATGGATGGCTTAATTCCTCTTTCAGTGTAAGCACCAAAAACTTGGCCATGCTCAGAGAGCACAAATAATACAAAAGGTCCTTTGCCCATCACGCTTTTATGGCTACTTACTTAATCAAACCCATTTGCAGATGCCTAGTGAACAAGTTTAAAAGATAGGTCATTCCAATTCGCTAGTTTGTTCTTTAGCAATGATTCCCCCGACTTCATTACTTCCTGATCTACTATTCAAATAAACAAAATTGAGAATCATATTTTACAAATTCATTCATTATGATTCCTCCATTTTTAAATTAAAAAAAGTCTAAATAACTTCTCTTTACAAATTTTGGATTTATTTTAATAATAATTAAATAGTATAAAGAAATAAAAGAGTAATATCCCTAAGAGTAATAATAATAGAGTGTGCATAATTAGAGTATCTACCTTTAGAAATACAAGTCAACCCATGACGTCATTAGTGTATCTGTGACCCGACTTCTCCATCAGGAATCAGGTCAGCTTGAATATGCCAGCATCCTCAAGCAACAATTCAAGTCTTTGCCTAAAGATAAGTCCATCAAAATTTTAGTTCTTGTTGGTAGTCTCATATACCAGAAAAAAAAGTGGCCTAGATCTCCTAGGGTCAAGGACGTCCCATGGTATTAAGCTTCACTTTTAGATAGCAGAATTATGCTAGTGTTCTCCTGAAATACTATCCTCGCCAAAAATCTAAAATAAGAAATAAGACATATACTTGCATCTCCCTTCTGAGTTTTCTTGTCAATTTCAACCAAAATTATTACTTCTTGTGGCTCTTCTATTTGAATAGAGTGGATAATTAATTTAGGGTCAAAAGAGTCAACTTGATGGTCATTATTTTCTCCCATAACTTCAGGACTCACCATAACAAACATACTCTTAAATTAAGCACTCTCAAAATTAGCAAGGGCATTGATCAATAGCTTGTAAAATTTTCTACTCCTTCACAAGCTGACTTGAGTACCGTTTCGAAGATACCAAAATTTAACTTTCTAATTTTAATAATTAAAATAAAAAATATTCCTAAATATATTTTATTCGCAATAGCTTCATAAACTTTTTGTAATACTCAGCATTTAGAAAGATATCCGCTTATGACTTGGGTTCTTTTCTATTTCGATTATATCATTATTGGTAAAATCAAGGAGATAGTCAAAATAAATTAAAATCAAATCAGAGGAGTTCTAATCAAGCAGCTATTTAATAAATATCTTTCAACTTTAAATTTAAAAAAATGTAAAAATAATTGTTACCTATTTATGAAGGACACTTTATTTTCACATTTAGAATAAAAAAAAACACTGAAGGATTTTTCCAATAAGAGGAATATCAAGGAAATTAATATTTATAAATTAAATAAACTTAAATTTGTAATAGCCAATAAAATAGAGGTTAGAGAGGAGAATATATATTAAATTATTCTATATTTAAAATGTATAAATGTCTCAGTCTTTTCGCATATCTTGCTCCGATTATCCTCGGTCTCTTCGGTATACTGTTTCTAGTTTCTTTTCTCACATTTATTTATTTCCATGCCCACTCTCTCCTCGTCTAGTCTCTTAAAAAAATAATCTGCCAACTGTTATGTGATAAATGGAAAATTATTGTACTTGAATGGAGATGCTTCCTTTGAATTTATCCTTTTACTGTTGTTAAGAAAGCCTTATAGTCAATTCCTTGAAGATCTCTGAGATGGAACTAGTTGGATATGATTCCTACCTGGCAACTTATGTATCAATGAACTGACTACAGATATTTTATGTTCACCTAGAATCCTTTGCCCTCTTAGAACTGCTTTAGTTTCTCCCTTTATGTACTTTTGATATAGTAGGCTACTCTTAACTTCATCCATGAGCATGAACTATAGCTCACTCTCTAATTTGCTCTCATTAATGTTCAATTGTTACTGCACTAGTTTTCGATTTCTTTTTATTTTTTATTAAATTTCTAAATACTCCTATATTTATTTTTTGCAAATAATTTTTCCGGGAATTTTTTTCAGAAAATGATAAAAAAAACCTTAACGATTATTCTAAAATTGAAGTTAAAGATTTTTATTAATTAACTTTGATTGATTATAACTCTTCTTATCATATTATAATTTACTTTTTGACATTCTCTTATATCTTTACAATAGTTGAAATTATCTCAAGTTAAGAACTTAAACAATATTTATATTTGAATTATACAGTTAATAAATAACATTTCGTTTTCTTTTAAAGCTCACTCATTTTTAAAAAGAGAGTACACTTTGATTTCGATTGAAATAATTTTTCTTATTTCCCGTCTTAGAGTTTATTATAATTATTAAAATATCTTCACTATATAACTAATTGACAATAAAATTTCATTACAAATTTTAGTTATTTAAGAAAATATGAAATTTCAATATTGAAATTTATCAGCAGCCTTGTCTTTAAAAAATTTACATTTAAAATAAAGTTCAGGCTATAACAAAATTATATTCAAATTCAAATTTGTTGATATTATAAATTCATTTTTATATAATTTATATAGATAAAATACTTTAATATTTGAATGTCTAATTTTAGAGACTATTTCTCTATTTAAATACACCTTTGAGATTCTGCAGCAAAATTTGATTTATAAAACCAGTTGAATAAAATGAAAATTGTTATTCAATATAAAATATATCATCCTTAAAAGTATTCAGACATTTAAATTTTTAGTTAAATCTCAACATTTTGAGGATTAGATATAAGAGAAAAAGTTTATAAAATAGTTTACGGTTGATCTGTGGATCCTTCATTTGTTTCATATTATGTATCATAGGATAAGCAGACTCAAAGACTTTAAAGAGCTCTCGTCAACTTTGAAGCAAAGTAAATCATTTAAAAAATCTTAAGATATCCAAAAATGGATTGCCCTAATTATTCTATAATTCATGGAAGGTTGCATTTTTGTATATTTAAATTTTATATTGAAATTATAAATATTTTTAACTCCTATATAAATAAACAAAGTAAAAATTAAAATTTAACTTTTGGGGAGCCCTTTCCTCGACAGTAAAATTTTATAAAGAATAATGCAAAAAAAATATGTTTAAAGGGATATTTTCACTCATAAATCTGCTTCATCCAGTTATATAGATGTATTCTAACATATAAGGCTTCAAATTTTAATCCTAATTCAGTTTGTATTGAGGTCAGCTGCACCTAAATTTAATGAATATTATATGCTATTTTTTAGCTATTGTAAAATATACTTAAAGTGCAATTTTAAAATATTGCAGCATTTTTTGAATACATATCATGCCTCAACTATAAGTACAAAGAAGCTAAGCTGAATAAATTGCAGCACTAGTTTTCTAATCATGAAATAAATTTTCGCTATATTTAAATGTTGCTCTATTTAAAAATTGTACTTTTACTTTATTTTACAATAGCGAAAAAAATAGATTAAAATATATATTTTATTTAGGTGCAGCTGAGCTCTATCTAGCTGAATTAGGATTAAAATTTGAAGCCTAAGATGTTAGAACGGGCCTGTATAACTGGAAGAATCAGATTTAGGAGCGAAAATTACTACTTTTTTTTCTGACCTTTATTCATTATAAAATTTTACTGTAGAGGAAAGGGCTCCCCTAAAATTCTCTTTACATTTAAAAATATAAGATAAAGATGAAATTTGTTGAATCGATTGGAAAGCAAATTAGAGATACAAATGCATGGAAAAAATAGGGATTGTTCGTGTGAAGAGACTTTAATTAATTTTATTTTTAATTTATGATATTTTATAAGTGGTTGGCCAAAGCTCTTCATTTTAATCGCACTCAACACTATAGTAATCTTAAGATTAATTTGATCAAGATAACATATTCCATCAGACCTCACCTTAACTTTATAGATAAATTTGAGCTTAGTGACAGATTATAATGCTCAGACTAAATAAGGATTTACCCCATTTAGTACTCCATTGTTCTAATATGATTGAGTGAGAAGCCATACTGGTCCTTTTAATGAAATTTTAAAATATAAGAGCTGCCTCATTGATATCGGAAGAAAATATTTTCTTTAGATTGCCAAATATTCTAAATACTATATTCGAAGTAGATGGTTGCTTGATCATATGCGATATTTTCGAAAATTTTTGTTTTACAGCTCTTTCTAAGCAATGAAATACATTGTACTTGATAATAATTTATATGCTTCACTATATAGCAAATGATAAAAGCTTGATTCTTGTCGATTAAGTGCGATTCTTATTTTTCTAAACTATAAAATTGAAGATATCAGTGGCTTCAAAATGCACATCTTTGAGACAAATACTCAACTGTTTATCTATGAACTTTATAATCCAATATATCCTTATTTATAATACTATCTTGAATCATTCCAATTATTTATATTTTAAAACATATTTTATTTATTATAAAAGCCTGCTAAAATTTTTAAAGCCGATAAATATATATTTTAAAAATCTAATAACAAATAAAAATTTTATTAGCTGTAAATCAAAATAATTTTCATACTAGAGTAAATGAGGATCTTGAGGCTGCTGTTTATCTGTAAGAAAAGATTCAAGGAGTAGAGATTCTTTAGCTGTTGAAGTCTCACCGTAAAGAGATCTAAGTTTTTTCACTGTTTCAATAAATGTCTCGTGAGGAATTTTAGTTTGGGCATTTTTTATATCTAATAGATATTTTAGGGAGTTCTAACTCTGACGCTTGTAGAGAAAAAAATACTTTTTAAAATACAAAAAATAATTTATTTATTTATTAATTAGTTTAAAGAATTTAAAATAAAGTGAATGATAGATTTAGAACAAATTTAATAATTCATGATTAAAAAAATTGTTCTGATTTCAATTCTTCTTGCAAAATTAAATTTAATAAGACAAAAATATCTTATTATAATTATAAATAATAAAATAAGTCGATATTCTCACAGAGAATATATAAAGTCAATAGATTTATAAGACAGGAATCTGAGTAAAATAGTTTTTCATTATTTGATTTTTAATTGGACACTTCAAAAAAAGAAATTATGAAATTAAAAAGACTAAAACAAAATGCTATTATATTACAAAAAAAGACAATTTTTTTATTAATTAAATCATTTACTTTTGAGTTAAATTGACCTAAAAACTTTTAAATAAATAAACTTTTATATTTTAAATAGTTTTGAAAATTTTAGAATGGTATATTTAAACAGACTGCCCAGATTTAAAATAATAAATATAATACTTGAATAAAAATTCTAATACATTTTTGAACATTCCAAATAATACGAGATCATATAAAAGAATTCAAATTACCTCTCAACATAATCATTACTGATTTTAGTTTAACGATTGTTGATATACTTATCATAAAAAAATCTTGGACAAAAGCAAAACATTTTATATAAATTTTATATTTAACTAAAATATTGATAAATACCATTTGAAAGTTGCTTTGCAGATGAGAAAGTTAGGAGTTGCAGCTGTTCCTCATCGCACTTCTAAGTTTCAAGATGTGCACATCAATTATTTGATTGATCCTCAAACTCTTCGCCACTAAGCGCACT
>JAJKFJ010013897.1:0-11365 GCA_027382625.1 Tetmemena sp. SeJ-2015 | reverse complement strand
AGCAGTTTCGTACCACTGATGACTTCGATCTGCATAAGGAAATCAAGATTCACTACGTGGATGAGGTGGCTCAAGATGCTGGCGGCATCATGCGAGAGTGGATTACTGAGCTCACTAAAGACTTAAAGTCGAATAAAGATTGATCAATAACTTTTTAATGATAGACCTATTCTCTGAGAAGCAAGGTCTATTCAAGAGTGTCAAGACTCCACAAGGGCTGATCTATTTCCCTAACTCCAAGGCGAAGCATATGTATGGGCTTGCTGAGGCGAGAGATTACTTCAGATTTGCTGGCTAGGTGCTCGCCAAGGCACTCTTCGAAAAGATTCCCGTTCTCCTCACTCTCAACAAACTATCATGCATTCTAATTTGGGAGCATCCATCATGCTTTGCTTAAAACTTGTGTTGAGACAGTTGATCGGAAATCATTAGTCTGCAGCACAGATCAAGTTAGAAGACTTGAAGCTGTACGACCCACAGATCTACAACTCAATCAAGTTCCTGTCTGAGGATCCAAGCGTGGATTTCAACTTGGATGAATTCTACTTCACTATGATGTAAGATGACGGAGAGGAGGCTGAACTTTGCAAGGGCGGTAAGAATAAGAGAGTCACTGCAGCTAATAGGAAAGACTATGCACAGAAAGTGGCTAAGTTTTACCTCTACAAGGATGTCAAAGAGGAAATCAAGCAATTGGAAATAAATGTAGACTTTAAATTATCACTTAGTTATAATTCATCAAAGGATTCCACCAAGTGATTCCTTAAACTGTGCTGTCAGTGTTCGACGATGATGAACTAGAGTTTGTGATGAACGGAGTACCAGCCATAGATATCAAAGACTGGAAGTGTCACACTCTCTACAAGGGAGACTTTGAAACCCTGGGTGCGAATCACAAAGTAGTGCGATGGTTCTGGGAGGTACTTGAGAAGCTGAATCAAGAGCAGCTTAGAAAGTTTTTACTCTTCTGCACAGGCAGCCCACGAGTCCCTATTGAAGGCTTCAAGTAAGTTAAAAGTGGCACTTAAATTCTATCTTAGGGGTTTGCAGAGCAATAGAAACAGAGTTTGCTTGTTCTAGCTACAGAGCGTGGCTTATGAAGACAGCAGATTCTCTCTGATCAAAGCCCACACGTGCTTTAACCGCTTGGACGTTCCTCAATTCCCAAACAAGAAGGAACTAGAGGCCAATATATTAGGTATACTCGAGCAAGAATAGTTCTTCTTTTATTTCGAGTGACAACAAAGAAGTAGATGGAATTATTAGATATGAGGAGGAGAATGTTATTAGTGTAGCAATAACTTATCATATATGCTAGTTTTATAAGTTTAAGATAGAGTTAATTTATAATTTGTTTTAAAGAAATTAATTATATAGTGGGACTCTCTTTCATTTTAAAATCAGAGATCTTTTATCTGCATCTCTACTTCTTCATTGCTAATCAAAAATGAAATATATTTTTAAATTAATTACTTTTTTTAAATCAACGATTTCTCCTTCTTCAATCTCGCCATCTAAAATTAAATTTAAATGATAACTTATATTAAATATCATCTTCCCTCTCGATTTTGCTCTATTCATCTCCATCATTCAACTTACTGTCAAGGTCGTTATAATCACTCTGAATTAGTGCTGATCCAAGTCCTTGAACTGACGCTCCTTCACCCATTGCCATGTTACCTCCCATCAATCCAGAACCACCAGTCTATAATAAACTCAAATTATAATCTTATATACATAGACAGTCATCTAATCGTCGTGGTGACCCTTAAGCTTCTTGTGCTGGTTCAGGCTTCCCTCGGTGCCATAGGACTTGCCACACTTGCAAACATATCTGCGCTCGATCTCATTAGCTGTCCTCCTATATCTCTTCCTTCTATCGTACCCCATATTGCCTGAAAATTGGTTATCGTAGTCACTGCTAGAAATTGAGGACTTATCAATCCCACCACCATTTGGGCCGCCTCCGTTTGTAGTGCCTCTGTCAAGCTCGTTTTTACCCAACCCTAAAAATTATGATGAAAGTTTAAGAGTGCTTACTTTGAGAGGGAGGTATTTGGGAATTTGTGATACTCCCCTCCTTGAGTGAGAACTACTGATTTTCTGATAGATTAAGCTGCTGTGGATTTTGTGAATCGAACTATCTAAGATGCTACTTGGTCAGAGTGGATTTGATATCTGAGGAAGTACCATCTACTTGCTTAACGCTCTTCCCTTACTCAGGATTAGCAGAAGACTGATTATTAGCTGCAGCTTATGAAGTAGCTCTTTGAGTGACGAAGGGTTGCTCTCTGCTTGTTTGGAAAGGGTTAGGCTGGAAATGGAAGTGCGAAGAGGAATAGTTGGTAGCTGCGTTGTGATGATGGTTAGATGTGGTTAGTTGAAAGAGATAGCCAGGAGGTTGGCTCACAGATCCGGGATAGCCAGAGGAGACCTTAAAATAATCCTATGGCCCTCTCTGCTCTGCTTTCAAGGCGGCTTGTCTCTATTCTTGAGCAGGTACCTCAAACTTGGATTTGATATACTTGTTCTCCAAGTCAATTCTCTTAACTTCATCATTAAATAAGAGGATGATGTTGTTTATGATAGTATGATGAATTTTAGAATCAAGCAGAGCAAGATTAGCGATCTGAAGTAATTCAAACTACTTTTTGTAGTCCACACCGCCCTCCTGTGGTGGCACTAAAGATATTTAAGAACGCTATCTCTCATCAATATCAACTAAGCAACGACTTCTTCTAATCTTTACTTACAGCTGGAGAGTGAGAAGCTCAAAACTTTATCTTGGTAGACTTGCTGCGCTTTGAGAATCTTCTGTGTGGCTTCATCCTTTTACTAACTCATGGTGAACTCATCAACACTCCTACCCTAGTTACGGAGGTATTTGAGTTGCTGCTTTATGATTGGGAGGTAGAGTGAGTCCAAACTTTCTGAGAACCTGATCCTTGGATCCATGCAGTGAAGTAGGTGAGCATGGAAATTGTTCTGTAGTAGGTGCTGCTATTGGGAGGAAGAGGTCTCGATTCCGAAGATCGACGTGGAAACATTTAATAAGGAAAATATACGTTGAATTTTATAGAAGGGTACTGATTAAGTTTCTCGCCCTCCTTTAGCAAAGTAAGTTGGTCCTTTTTCTCTTCCATAGATTAAGCGCTCAAAATTTATAATTAATATGCTCTTCAACTATAACACACACTTCCACAAAGAATTCTACTCATTAGAGGTAATTCGATTATAACTTTATAACAATCTGAATTTAAATTTAAATGAAACAAAGCGACCAAGACTGTGCCGATCATCCGAGCTCCCTATCCAAACAGCACTCTGCTAACTAGAGAGTGAACTATGAAGGCCCTTCAGCTTAGAATGAGTAGGCGTAGCAAAACTAGTTCTATCTAAAGCCAACCTAATAAAATTCCAATAATGTAAGTTAAGAGAAAAGTCTTAAGTGCAACTTATAGGTATCTAGCTCTACTGCAATTGATACTTCTTTCGGAGGAAACAGCACTAACCCACTAGATACACCTAGCAGTAAGAATTTCAAGATGCGCCTTAAATATTTTTAAAGGGGTGTAGAGTTCATCTAAGAAGAGAGCCTCAGGTGCTTAGTACGACTCTTCTTTCAATGTGAGCTTCAACAACGGAGTTTAAAGCTCCACACCCTCTCAAACTCAAGGCGCGGGTATTCGCTCCTCTTAATCTTAGTTTGGCAACTTTACAAACTCTTAGGCTCTCGACATCACTCAACTGGACTTCGCCTCTCTGTAAGTCTATTCAAATATAATTTAAGCTTTATTGCTAGGAATGTGGACGATGCTGAAACTAAGGTGAAGCTGTAGCAGAACTACATCTCTCTCCTCAGGAATGCACTCATTGAAACCACCACTCAAAATGAATAAGTAAAACTCTTAAAATTTGTGTTCAATTCTTTTTCTAGCTTTGGGAAAGAGTGAGAGCTCTGGAACTTGACTCAACTCAGAAAGATAGAGAGATTCAACAGAAAGACCAAGCAATAGCTTAAAAAATAAATAAGTTTATAATGAGATGGGTGTTTATTTAGCAGAGTTGGCTGCTGCTCTCGACAACTTGATGAACGGCGATTTGATGGAGGCAATCAGTGAAATGCCCGACCCTCCCTCTCATCTAGATCAACTTCAAGACTGATCAAAACCAGTCATATCTAAATTTTTATAATCAAAATATGGAAGTATTTATTGAGTCACTATTATTAAGTCCACCTAATGTAGCTATAAACTTTGAAAACTCCTACTAATTTATCATCACGACCTTCAAAATTGCCACTTTGAAAACGAACACTTAATTTAACAAATTAATTTATTTCTTGACCCCACATTATTCATTCATTCATTAACTATCAAATTTCGCATATATATTAAATTCTATCTTGCAATTGCTTGTAGAGGTGGGGGTGTGGGTGGATGGTAGTCTAATAAATATAAGAGATTTTTATTAAATATATTCCATTATTTAAGTTTATAAATTTGAAGAATGAAACATCTTGCTGCTTACGCTCTCCTCGTCCTCGCCGGCAACCAGAACCCCAGTAAGATCCACAACCCCACTCTCAAACTCCCAAACTCAAGCTCACTCAGGATCCTCACAGGAGAGTCTTGAGAAGCTTGAATTTGAGGACTCAAGAAGCTTTTACCGCCTAAGATCGCTTACTTAATCCCTAATTTAGCTGCCGATGATGTCAACAAGCTCCTCAAGGAAGTCGGTGTCCAATCCACCAAGGAAGACTTAGACTCTTCAAAAAATGCCACGCTTCAGTTTTAAAGTCTTCTTAATTTTGCAGACTCTATGATCTCCGCTCTGTCTGGAAAGAAATTACACGAATTGGTTAGAGAAGGATCCTCCAAGCTCGCCCAGGTCTCATCCGGCGCCGCTGGTAAGAACACCCCTTTCCCCTCTTAATCGTTTGTTTAGTTGCCTCCGCCCCCGTTGCCGTTGCTGCCACCGCAGCCCCCGCCAAGGTTGAGGAAAAGAAGAAGGAAGAAGAGGCTGATGTTGATATGGGAGGTCTCTTCGGAGATGACTATTGAGGAATCAGAGTAGCGACTTCGCAGCGGAAGAGTAATCAGAAGCTGCCAGTACACACGCTCTTAACAACCTTAATCTTGCTTTCAATAATATCTTTATAACTCAACTCCCTATTTAATAAGTTATTATCTCTAGCAAAATTATTTCCTACACCCCCGCATCTCTTATCCTCTATTTATTTCAGACTCTTAATTTTCTCGACTGATAGATAATATTCTCTTAGAGATATTAAAGAGAATGAAAGTTGAAATTTACAACTGAAAAATATTAATTTTTTCATGTATCAGAGTTGATTAATCTAAGAATTTAAGCATGATTTGATGCATTATTCTTAACCTTGACACATATAGCAGCATTTTGGGATTATTATAGATGAAATAATGAGGAAAAGTACTTGAAGGGAAGTGCTGAGGGTGAGAATGAGCATCGTTATTTGATGTGGTTTATAATTTAATTAATCCGATGGCACTCATTTTAACCGCTGATGAACTTTCAAATATGAAAGACTCACAATTAAATAAACATAGTTTATGAGAATGCACTAATCTTTAGTTTTTTAGACTACAAGCACCAGGCAGACAAGACAACTATGGAGACTTACTACGTTAATCACTTGCTAGTGCCAGTTGAATGCGCCATTCCTAGGAGGTGGTCTGCCAACACAGTCACCCTATTAGGATAGGTGCCTATCCTCCTTGTCAATTTTTATCTCTGGAGCTATTCACTCAAGTTCAATAGTAATTCAAACACTCTCCATATTCATTTACAGTTCCAAGGTGTAGATAATAGTGCGTTCGTAATTTTCGCCATTGCTCTCTAATGGTTCTCTCTGTTTGACGTCATGGACGGCATGCGAGCCAGGAGACTCAAATGTGGCTCCCCACTAGGAAGAATCATAGATGAAGCTTTGGATTAAGTATCGTATGCTTGCGCTGGAAGTTTCCAAATTAATATAATATAAACTGAAGTGCTATAGGCTACATGCTGAAGCTTGACTCACCGGTGTGGATGCTTGGAATCTCACTAATAAATGTGCCCTTCTACAGCATGGAGATTAGACACACCGTCTGCAGGCATTTCAAGATGATCATTGGAGAAGTAGGCCCCGTTGAAATGGAGCTCGTATTCACTCTCATTGTGAAAATACATATATGTCTTTTTAGAAAATATTTGACTACTCATTTTCGGCTTGTCAGGCGGATACTTTGGAGTTGAGGTTTATGACAGAGAATTCAATGAACTAATAGGCACCGACTACTCATTCCTAAAAGGATTTCAGCTAAAGCACGTTATCTCGCTTTTAACCATCCTACTCATGACTGTGTTTGCCATCGATAATTTCCAAGAAGCTTTAAAAACCAACGGCAAGGAAACCTTCAGACTCTTCGTCCCAGTATTTAAATTCATCATATACACAACTACATCTACATTTATCTATTTGTGCTAATCAGTTTTGCTCAGATTGCTGCTGGCCTGCCCTCCTTCAAAGAGCAACCTGCGGTGGTTTACTTCCAGTACCAGATGATATTTGCAATAATCATTCTTAAGTTGATGCTGCTCAATATGGCAAACCGCCCCTTCACTCAGTTCAACTCTCAATACATCTATACCAACTTTTAATTTCATCATTGCACTTTATATCTATGCACTGCTCCCTATTATAATGTACTAAGTGGTGGGTATCTCCGACACACTTGAGATCTATCTCACCAGAGCTTGCACTTTTATGGCATTTGCTGAGTTCTATGCTCACATTAACTATATAGTTTATTGAATCTATGCTTCAATCTTTCAAATTTCGAAACAGTACGTCGCTAGAGAGAGAATCTCCTTCTTTACACTTCCAGTTGATGAGAAGCAAGATCAATTATATATACACACTTAATGATTATTTTTCTAGATTGACTCTTGATTCAATGTAAGAATGTAAAAAGATAAAACGATAGTCAACAAAACCTTATTTAAAAATTTTAAACTTCTAATTCAAACATGAATCAGTAGATTAAAAAAAGAAAATCTGTTTCCTTTTACTAATAAATGTTAAATTTAAACATGCATCGAATTCTTTATCCAGTGAAATAGTGAAATAATTTAGGTGAAGTAAAAAAGGTTTGACGCTAATAAAAGCCAGATTATAAATGTCAATAGAACAAAAAATCTTGCAGTTTCATTAGAGAGAGGGCATCTAATCTAATTTCAGGAATATGCAAGTCCCTCAAAAGTAAATCAGCCAGATCAACAACTCAGCCTTTTTAAAAGAATAAATGAACTCTAGGCAAGATGGGAACAACCTTGGCCTTAAGAGTTTTCAATTCTCTTTCAAACCGCCACAGTTGACTGGAGTTAACAGATCAATAGGTAGTTCTCGAGATAAGGTTTAAACAGCAGGTGACTTGATAAAGAATGAATCTGAGACCATGAATCTGCTGGAATAGAATTCACAGAGGCAGAGTGGAGTCACAATTCTATAACATGAAATGAGTCTGTAGGGATCTTCAATGAACTAGGATACTCCTAAGTTTGACTAGAATCATGTCTACTTTAAGCAACCGTTAGTGAGCAGTAGTAATACTAACAACAACTAACATTACGATTACTTATAAATTGTTTGAATATATAATGATAAGCCTAATTAGAAAGAGGTCTCTAAATTCTTCAGAGCGCAGTCAAAATAGAACTCTAAGAGAAGCAGCAGAAGCAGAGGTGAAATGAAAAAGAGGCTGGTGTCTTAGGAGACGCAAGTCGCTACTGCTGAGGGAGAAGTGCTCTCTTCGAAATAGAGAATCACTGTCTATACCTAGAGCCATCAAACTAGTCAGACCATTATTCTGAAATCATTTTATAAATTCATTCTCAAGTTTCAATTCATTCACTGTGATAATGTTTAGGATGAAGAATACCCAGAGATCTTAAATTTAGCACAAAGACTTGTCAAAGGAACTTAGGAAAATTAAGACTCCCTCCACAGACAATAAAACGAGAAAATTCTTTCAAATTAGCTCAGACGATTTAGCATTATAACCTAACATAGCCCTAGAAGAGCTGAATACAAAGCCTTATAAGAGCAATTGTAAAAGACAGAGAGGAATTTTCTCGGCAAGGCAAATAATCTCAAGTCTAAGCATGCATAACTCTCGAAAAGATTAAAGAATAGAGCTGAGGAGTTATCTTATCTGAGGAATGCTCATAATTTGGCAAAGATGCCCGAAATTTAATTATCTTACATTCATTTTATCTTAAATTCAAGAACAGCTATCGCTTTAAGAGAAAGATAAAGACATATCTATTTCGAATGAGTAGAATATCAAAGCTTAGTAAGTTAAGAATGCTCATTTGTGGTATCATGAAACCACTCACAAGCAAATAGCTTCTCCACTGGCAGCCAGTCCATTTTAATTTCAAAATCCAGAGCAACAAAACTTTGACTTTGCAACCTATTTCCAAGCAAGACTCAAAAGTCAGTAGCACAAAATTCCTCAAAGAGTTAGGGCAAATGCTGGAGGTTATTCCATTGAGAATAACTAGAACAGGAAATTAAACCGCACGACTCAACCTTCTATATCTGAACTTCCAAACAATCAGTTTTAGCAACTAAAGCTAAAATACTCTTAAGAGGAGAATCCCAAAATAGAAGGAATTATTTCAATACAAAATTAAAGAGAAGTGGCTAGTCAATTCAATTAAACTTTCTTGAATAGTGAGAGAAGTGACTATCAAATCCCTTTAACTACTGTTGACAAAACTGTTCATGATATTAAATTATTTTTACTGTTAATCTTGAGAGTCTCTCGCCTCGTAAAAAGCAGCTAGCAGTTATCAACTCACTCTAAGCTTAAAACCCTCGCTCTGCAGTAAACAAGTCAGCTCAGATAAGCTCGAGATAGCACCAGCGCCTGAAGCCTTTAGACTAATAATAAAACAGGTATTTAGTGAATCCACATACCACACTCTATAAGATTAGAAATAGAGCGAGACCTGGTTTTAATCTGAATCCTTTGGAGTCCGGAGGGGAGGTGACTTTGAAATCAAGAGAAAGAGAATAGCCTTTCAAGTCTGCTAATAACAGTTACGCTCATAACTCCACGGAGATTACGCCTAGGATTAAACTCGGGGAGAGAAAAATCTAACAATAATAATCCTAAGCAACTGAGACTTAAAGTACAATTTTTTTTCTCATTTTTTAAGTGTCGCCTAATCAAAGATGAAGGAGATCATGAATCTCACTCTTAATGAATAGTCCATGGAGAGAGTCTTAGAAGATGCTTAATCAATTTGGGTATTTATAGAAGAGAAGAAGTAGTTTCGAGCCACAACTAGATCTCCAGTTTCAAATGAGATGGAGGAATCTATGATGAAGACTTCTATCTCAGTAGTTGAAGACTCTGAGATGCGGGGTCCAAATTACAAAGCTGAGAATCAGACCTAGCTGTGGCAAATCAGGCATAAGAATCTCAATTTAAAAGTAGCAGACCGGTTTCTATTTTTTCCTCCCTTTTCAGCGCCTGATCAGCATTGGACGTTGGGTTTTTGCGGTGACCTTTGGGAAAGCCGGTGGATTTCAGGTCGCCATCAGAGGAGCTAGATTGGCAAGACCACGTAGAGATCCTCCTCCATCTCTATAAAGGGGGGTAGTGCGTCATCACTAACTAACTGACGATGGGCTTTCGCGGTGACGTGGCACAACTGATCAAGGAGTTACGACTGTGAATTACTTTAAATCGATTAAGTATTATATGCCCGTTAGGGATGCTTAATTCCTAATAAATTAAATTAAAAGTAGCAGAATATTAAGTGATTAAGTAAAGGAGATTGATGAGCAGCTTCAGAGAGACTACAAATATTTTGTGACTGTGTTAATGAAGATGAAATTTTTATAACTATAAATCAAAATGGAAATTTAAATCGTTCAAGCCATCATCCTTTAAAGATAAGAAATTTAAAGGAGGAGAGAAGTTTTGAGTAAAATAAGTGCGATACTTCCTGTTTTGAAGTTAATATACTCTTCAGAGAATGATGATAATTTGCCTGACTAAGTTCTTTAGCAGCATGCTCAAATTTATACTTTGATTATTTTTGTTCTGATTGATTAGAGACTAAAGTCTGGAGGAATTCATATCAAGCTCAAACCTAATTGAAGATGCTGTTCTTCAAATGCATAATCTACTCTGCCGAAACATAGTACAATATATCGGCTCTAAATAATTGCACAAATTCATCGATATGGTTTAAATCCTCAGCACCCTCAGAGATTCTCTCTTAATTTCACCCATCCTCAACTCTAAGATAGAATCTTAAGTCTAGTATAATCTCTTAGAATACATAAACAGAGGAGTACTTTTGAATCTCTCTAAATAGAGGGCACATGACGACAGCTACTTTTCAAAGAAAGCTATCTCTTAACTAAGTTAAGCTTTGAATAAAGCTTTGAGAGTAGATATGAGTTTGACCAATGCTTTTGGGGATAATTATTAGAATATTCAACTCTACTTGCCCACACTCAATACAAGTCTCAAGATCAGTTTTTAACTGGTGGCTTAGATTATTTAAAATGCTATCAGTCCTGCTTACTTTAAGCTTTTGGATCAACAAAGTCTGGCTGATGCTTTGATTGGAACTAACTCTCGGAAATAAAAGCACAACTTAAACCCAGTAAGTTTTTAATTAAGTTAAATTCTTTTTTCTATTGGGATTTATCTTTCAAGAACATTAAAATAGTTTCACCTTCAGAATTTCAGATACAGATGAACTAAGAATACTTAAGAGGCACTTTGTAACGCCGCTTATTTGACAGAGACAAAGAATTCTCTTTAAATGAAGTTTCCTAGTTCTTCCAAAAGTTCCAGAATAATATTTTTTAGAATCTATATATCACTGCAGAGCCTACAGTCTTACTTATTATTAAATTTATTTTACTTTTAAGAAAAGCAGAAGCAGATTATTCAGAGAATCTGCAACTAACAATCCTATCTCTCACCAGAACTTACTTATAGAAGAAATTATCAAAATATCTGCAACTAGATAACCTGGATTAGAAATTCAACTCTTTAAAATCCTTTTATACTCATACCTCAACTCTTTTGGAATAATTGGAAAGTGATAGCAGTCTCTTAAACGCTAAAATCTAGGCGAGGGTGCTGGAGATAGAGATTAGAAAGCTTAGAGCACTCTCTATCAAGCATATATTGTAAGAATCAGGGGTGAAGTCAAAATTGGAGAAATTAATTCAAGCTCAGACACTAAAAGTCTTCTCCTATATGCAGATTAAATATAGACCCGTGCCAGAATAATTGGACTCAGATCGACA
>JAJKFJ010013894.1:0-11367 GCA_027382625.1 Tetmemena sp. SeJ-2015 | reverse complement strand
AGAAGACTTTAGATTGCCTGTTTAGGGTTAAAATTTAGCATGATTATAAGTATTAATAAAGAAATTAATTATACACAACTTATTTTCACTTTCTTATCATATTATGGGGTTTTGGGGTTTTGAATACCTGAAACATGAAACAAAAACTTTATTTACAAAGGCAAATGAGAAATAGGAAAGCAATAACTGACAGACCTATATTCTAAATTGGATTAGTGCTTTCATAACTTTGATAAATTATATATTGAAGTATAGGAATGAGTTGAGGAAGAGTTTATTGTCTTTTAAAAGATATCAATTTCCTAAAGTTGCGTTTGAGATGCCACCTAACTACTGTTAATTATTTTCTCAATGAATGATCTCGGGATAATGTTCATGTTTGAAATATCAAATAAGTTCTTAAAACAAGCAGTGACTTCTGGAGGGAAACTCAAATTGACCAAACTAAGATTCACAATTAATTGCAGCAAGCTTAGTAATTCCCAGAGAAGTTTCATTGAAACTCCTAAGAATACGCTCATTATTAGTGAAATATAAATGCATTATAGTGAATTTGAAAAATGTTAAATAAAACGTCTATATACTACAGGCTTTTCAATTACAAGTAGGAATTCGTATAAAAGTTAGAATGTGCATTTAGTTTACTTTAAGATTTGTACTCATAAATTTGCGGTTGAAATAGATACAACAGTCTAAGTTATTTTATATGATTTTATAGTTATATTTCCTCTTATTTCCATTAATCCTCATCTTTGATAGGCTAATAAATGTCCACCACTTTGTATTCCCACAAATGAGCATTATGCCTTGCATTGAAGTCCAAGTTGAGACCATCGCGTTGATCATCTCATTTTAATATGTTCCCATAAAGTATTGCCAGTTGTAAACATGCTCATCTACTGTTAGTCATTAAATATATTTTGGAATTATTTTTGCGAATTAATTAAACTAAGTCTTGTAATTAAGAGTCGCTACATTTAACTTATCAATTAGACAATTACACAATCGTATTTTACCTATATTTAATAAATATATTCTTTCATACTTAAAGTAATGACTGATAAAGTTTGAATTCCAGAGCCAGTTGAAGTTGATAAGCTTTTTATATTTTCAATGGCTTATCCTTCTATTTATTGAGGAGGAATCTTTTAAGAAATTACTTTACCCTTTTAAACTGTGATAAATTTATTTCCATAACTAGAAGTAAAGAAATTAGCTTCCTCAAATTTAATAGAGGGCCAAAAATTAAAAAGCCTTATAAATTTATAATCTAGTTTAGAGATTATCATAATTAAATTATGATAATATGTATATCTAAATATATCTAAGAGTTTAATCTTATTTTTAAATTAAAAATTAAGATTCAGTAATTAATAGTGCTACTATGATAAAATATTATGCTGTTTTAGAATTAAATAGAGAGAATTGAAAACTCTTGACTGTTCGAGATGAGGGAGGGGTCAGTAAAGTTTAGATTGATTAAAAGATTTCTGTTTTAAAAGTAAGAAACTTTCCACGAACTGACTGAATTCTTAAGCTCTAAACCGTAGTCAAATACTTTGAAAGACAAACTTTATACATTTTCTATCCAATCTATATTTGCGGGAGAAATAAAATAGAGTGTTTATTGCGTAGTTGAACTGAATTAAAACAGAGCCGTTGTTGAAAACTTTTGTTATTCAAGGCTAAATAAAAATGTCTTTAATTATTTACGAATCGTTTGGAAACAGGAAACTCCCGTTATTTGAATCTCTCAGCAGAACTTAAATATTATTAATGAATTAATATAATTAAAGATATTAAGAATATAGATAAAATGATTATAAAATCAATTAGCCAACCTAAGATTAAGGTCTTGCAATTCTTATCACCTTTTCAAATAAGTGAAAAATTATTCTTCTAGCTAACCTACAGAGGAAAATTTGTATAGTCTCCTTTTCTTAATTTTTTAGAATCCTTTATGTCTAACAAAGAATAAATACTCTATTAAAAAAAGATTAAGCTAATTCTTCCCATTAGATCTTTGAATTATTATCATAATTAATTAATATTTACAAACTATCTCTAGCATTAACTGATTCTTGTCACCATCGTATCAAAACTCCTTAAATATATTTTTTTGACATTAATTACTTGGCAGAAATATATAAAATAGCACTTTATAAAAAGTTTACTAATTCAAAGTTAATCTCATCTCTTGGCAGCATGTGTATTCATTTCTCTACGAGAATAGATATTACAAAAATGAATAATAATCTTAGTTGTTTTTTAAAAACATTTAGCAACCCAAGGATAGGGTATTTTAATTTCAATTTAATATATAGCATAACTTAAATATCTAGTGTGAATTAATAAATAATAATGAAAGATTGAGATTTAGGTTTGCTATTCTAATCGCTTAAAGTGAATTACATGGAGTATATTCCAGTCTTTTGATACTTCTATGGATTCATAATTAAAACTCCATCTTCAATAGTGCTATTGAGTTCTTCAATACTCTAAGGATAGAATGAAAATATAACATTATCGCCTTAGTCATCTTATATTGCAGGAATTATAAATTGAACTTCTTCTTCGTCTGTGTAGACTTAAATCTGTTAGGGAAGCGGTGGAGTGAAGTAAGGTGCTGTATAAAATTTAATATTATCCGGTCAGCCCAGATTTTTGACTACTGGCTAGGAAGCCAGCTTTTACAGTAAGAAGCCATTGTTTTTAGTCTTTTTACTGAACTTTAGAGAAGTGACTTCAAACCCATCTATGATTGGCATGTTTATCGAGAATGCTCCTTATAGTTGTGGGATTTAATAAAGTAAAATTACCTTTTTATTGAAGATTTTGTAGCAATACTCGGCCGACTAGGAGCGCTTACTGTACCAAGTTTTAACACAGATGAAAAGAGCTTTGTTCTCGTTCGTCCAGGCTTTACGAAGCAAACTTAAAAGTTTTTGAAAAATTAGGGCTGAACGTATAATATTAAGAGAGCTTGATTAGATAAAGATATTATGATGTAATAACAAATAAGTTTTTCACCTTAATTAAGATCATTGATTTACTTAAAATCTTGAATTTGCTTATCTAGTTTTAGCATGAATGTTTTCTTAAAAAGTTTTCATTGCACTTCAGCTATAAATTATAATATACTCATAATTCAAAGTGAGCTTAATCTATAAAACTAAAAATATTTGGGTTTCAATTCATCTTTCCTAAACACTTTGAAATCAATTTTTTATTTAAAAGAAGAAACATCTATATAAAGCTCGTCCTTTTCTCTTAAAAAACAAATTAATATTTCGTTAAAAACATTAATTAGACTATTTAAAAGATAGTAAGCAATATTATTTTAGACTTGGGAGGTATAATTAACCATTTTAAGTTTGAATTTGACTGAAGAGGTTTCCCTATTTGCAGAATCTAGCGTAGCTATAATTTCAATTGAATAAATGCCAATGTCTAAATCATTAGATGAGACTATGCTTATAATTTTCTGTTAAAAGTTTATGGTTATAAACGAGTTTGATACTGGATTTCCTGAATAATAATTACTGACTACGAATTCATAATTGATTCCCTTGACACATGACCTGCGATTACTGTGATTAGTGTATATGAAATCACCCATCTGAATAATTTTAAGTGGATTTCCTATAACATACTCTTAAGTTCCAATTTAAAATATATTTATGGAATGGATAGGAAGCTTTCTTCAGGGCATGGCAGCATTTCAATCATTTAATTCTATTGAATAAAATTTAATATTTTACATTTACTAATATAATGTTTTATTAATTTAAATTAGAAATCTTGAAGATTAAAATTAAAATATCTATCTACTGTTCATACTTAATATTTTAAAAATTGAAGGATAATATTATTAGGAAATAAGGTTAAACTTAAAAATTATTAAATAGAGAGCTTGTGTAATGATAATTCGAAGTATCGTATTGAATTTATTTAAACCCCACACAGTTATTTAATTATCTTTGATATTAAAAGAGCTTTCTATTTTAAAAAGTTAGGATCTAAATATAATAAACTTTAATAATTTTAATTATAACTTCAGAGATTCCATGAACATAGAGAAGGTTAGGATAATTAAAATGGTTAAAGCTAATAAAAATTGCAGATTATTTAAATTAAATTGTCAATCGTTCAATAGAGAGTAATGTTTTTCCAACTGAAGGCAAAAGTATTTGGTTCGTAATAAATATATAACGAAATATATAATCTAAGAAGCCGGTATCTTTTATTCTAAAGTCAAAAATTATTATAACCAAGAAATTAACACATAATTTAAAATTTAGATTAAGTGGAATTAAGTACCCCACCAGGGTATATATATATATATATATATATATATAAAAGGCTTTTATATCACCTACTAAAAAACGCTCATAACTAGTGTGACCGGTCCCTCATGCTACGTGTTAACCCAGGACGAACACATAATTTAAATAAGATATAAATTAAATTTAAATTCATAAAAGGATTTGATGTAAAATTGTCTTAATGTTAACTAATTATTTCCCAACGTATTTAAACTTATTTAAATCTTATGTAAGCGCCAAAAAGAATGCTTATAGATAATTAGAGATGATACCGAAATAACTTAGAATAGAATATGTAACAAGATTAATATCAGAGTTCAATTATGATATTTAACCACTCAAAGTTACAACTCAAAATTCATTATACATTAATAAACTATACTTAAATAAAATTCTTACTATAAATTGTCAAGCTGAATATTATCGTTTAATTTATTAATTTATAATTCATTTTAAAAATTATTTTTTGACATTTTAATTTTAAAAAGAAATTCATTATATTAATATACTTTTCATTTAGTTGTTTTGATTAAAAATTAGAATAATTTTGTTAATTTAAATATTGATGATGATCTTTATATTTTCCGATGCAATTAAGTTGAATTAGCATAGGTTTGAATTGAAATTGAGTGTCTGAAGGAAATTTGGAATGTATATATCTGTTGGCTGAGTGGATACGTTTTGTTAAACATCTCTGTAATTATCGTATTGGCTTAAAGCAAAATCCGAATAGTTATTGAAGGGATTACTCACTTCCAATACAAGTGTGTCTTCATTATAATATCTTTAATACTATTTACTTGCTTTTTTTATTGTATAAATAATGAGCTCTTAATTATTTTATAATTCACGAATTAAGAACTTCTTTAAAAAATTGATTTAATTTTTATAGCTCGATGCTTCCCTAATAGACCATTTAGAAAAAGTTTTCATCAAATTTTATATCGCATAAAAAAATCTTAATAATTTGTTTTTTAAGCTAAAGATTTTAAATTATTTTATCTGATTTATTTTTTAGAAATATATTAAAATTAAAATAACATTAAAATATAGTTTCCTTTTTAGTATAGAAATTTTAGAGTGGTTAAAATTTAGGCTATCTTTCTATTAAAAACTAAAGTTTATTTTTTAAAGTAGTAGTTGTAAACTTCAGTAACGTTTAAATTCTTTAAATTACTGACTTTACAAAGCTCACATATAATTTTTTAAGTAGCTGCTATTAATATGAGTGGCTTGATTAAGAGAATATGAAATAATTATAAACTTGTAAATAGCTATCAAAGAGTTACAGATTAAGGACACATAAATTAATTCATCATGTCGTCATTCTAGAGAATTTAATTACTTTTAAATATATCCCTAACAATTTTGGTCAATTAAAACTTTAAAATAATTGATAATTCATAGTTCATGATCTGAGTCGAAGTTATAACATCAGTTTATTTAATCTTTTCTACTAAACAATCTATTCTTTAAAATCATTTAAAGTATAATTATATTTTTTTTAAAAATAAATGAGAGCATTAAATACACAATTAAGATTAAATAGTTTTTGATGCTAAGGCTTATTTTCTATTTTATGATTATCAAATGATAGAATAATTATATAAATTTAATATATGCTTAAGATTATTGATTTGCAATAGGTATTATGAGCACCTGTTATCATTCTATATATCTAAGATGTCTACGACATCACAATTTAGAGTCATGCTTGCATATTCAAGTGAATCGACTTTAGAAGTATCTTAAATCTTTGAAACATCGGAAAAACTAATTGTCTACGAGAGCTTACTTTAATAAATTTACTTTATCCCTGTTCGGAAATTTAATTGCATGTGAAAACTTGATCTTAAAAAAGAATAATTACTTTTATTCTTCTGTGTTCTCAAATAACTTAATAATGAAGCTTCGTTTTTAACCATCAGCAGAAAAAACACCTGCAGTTACTGTTTCATAATAAATATCTGCAGCATCACGATGAACCAGAATTAATTTAAAATAATTATACTCCCTATCCATTGGTAAGTATTAAATATAATCTTTAAGTTTATTCTAAAGATATTAATTAAAAGAAATTAAATGTTAGTCTAGAAACTATTTATTAAATTAATTTTATATTAAGTTGAGTAGTAAATGACTTTTGTATCATTCAAAAGTGAAAACTATAAATTGACAAAGCTCACTTTTGAAATAAAAAAATAGGTATATTCCAAATTCGTTTGAATTTCTTTAGGAATATATAATTTAGATGATTGATTTGAAAGAAAAACTTTCTCATTGTATAAATGAAATGGCAATGTTATATAATCCTCCACTGCTCGGCCCCTCGTTTCTAGCAACTGCATTTATTTGTATAATTTTATTTTGAACAATTAAGATGCCAGTTTGAAGGACCTATATATCTCTGCAATAGTTGTTATATAGCTGAGAATTTAATAAAAAAGAGAATTAAATTAGAAATTAAATTAAAATGGAATAAATCAGCGGCTGTTGAAGTGTGTCCAAATTAAAAAATAATTAGACCATTCGATTCAGCATAAAATTCTAAGAACTTTTCATCCTTGCAACTTTTGTGTGGGAGCGCTAAGTAAAGAGTTATAAGCGACACAAGTTTAGATGAAGAAGATGAAGATGATGAAGAAGAATGCGCGCGACATATCTCGCTGCTGAGAGGTGCTGCGAAGATGATTAAAGAAGAAACTCATATTAATTTTCAATAAGCTATTGAACAAGCTGCAGATCAGGGGGTGAATCTACGATTTCAACTGTCACCATTTTGCAACTCTCCATTTATTATTTTAACCAATCACCGATTTTAATTAAAATTTCAACTATAATTATTTTAGGGTGTCATCAATGCATAGTTAAAATGAATAAATCTGCCACTACCACTCTATGTAGAGTTATTTATTCCAAGATAAACTTACGTCTTTAGATAACGCATTTATGAAAATCTAATTAATATCAGTTAGCTCCATGCAAGTGAAAATATTAAGTTCGTCAGTTGTTGAAATTTTGACATTGATCTACCCCTATCCGATTTACTGAGCATCCAACTTATATTCAAATCTAAAACTTATTCTTAAATGAAAAGCTTTTTGTTTATATTATGTTACTTTTCAAAAATATTTCTAAGATTAAGATAATATAGATGATAAATTAATTTTAATAAAAAACTAATTTTAGAATATGCC
Organism: Tetmemena sp. SeJ-2015; assembly: GCA_027382625.1. NCBI lineage: Eukaryota > Ciliophora > Spirotrichea > Sporadotrichida > Oxytrichidae > Tetmemena > Tetmemena sp. SeJ-2015. The sequence goes on along the minus strand of JAJKFJ010013894.1, from coordinate 3,845 downwards.
TATTTATGGTTCTTTTTTAAATATGTATATTTATTTTTTTATATAAAATTTCAATTATAGAAAATATTCTTTATATGAATAACATAGAATAATACTTAAGATAAATCGTTTAAGAATCATATTATCTTTAAATTATTCTTATAATTTCATTGAATAAATAGATTATAATTTTCTTACAATTCATTTTAAATTATTATTAATACTATGAAAAGGCTGATGACATCTAAATTTATCTTTTAAATTGTGATAAAAGGATCAAGATATCGTTTAATCTTATTAAACTGCTGAAATTTAATTGATGAGAGGATACTCTTTAAAGCAAATGAAAACCATTAAAATCAGTTGAAATAGAGAATGAAGATGAAATTAATTTAAGATAAGCTAAATATTTAGAACAAAATTTACATCAATTAATGAAGACCTTTTTCAATAAAGACAAAGTTCTATTCATTTTCATTTTATAGGTTTAAAAATAATTCAGAATAAGAGGAAAAGAGATAATATAGTTTCATATGTAAAGATTAATCAGAATGAATATATAGTTAATCTTTAAGTTTTGAATAATTAATTAAATATAGAAAAGATTTTTGCATTTAATAAAAAAATATATTTAGGTTATGTGTATAAGGACATATTTCTAGGAGGGTCATTAACCTAAGAGTAAATTTTAAGAATGTGCAATGAAATCTCACTTGCAAGGTGTCATAGAATAAAGAATATTCTGAAGGTGCATTATTAAAGGCGTATATTTCGACAAGAAATATTTATTTTAATCCCAAAGAACTTAAAACTTTGAAGGACATTAATATATCTTACTTAGATAGTGAGTCGTATTTCCTCAGAAGAACATTTCCCATTTCCTAAGGACTCGAGACAGATAAAGCCTAATACATTTCATTCAATATTTAATTAGGTATCCTTTTAAATAGCTTCTGTAATTAGAAAATAACTTGCCTTACGAATTTATCTATAAAAATCTAAAATACCTAAGAATCTTAAAGGAAGATCCTAAAATGATCTCTCTAAACTTATTTGATAATCCACATACTCTTCAATATCCTTTTCATTGAAGAGAGTGGAAAAGTTCCTTTTCCTTCCACCTTAGTGGAGACGAGTAAAACTGACGTCCTACTTTACTCATTCTTTCGAGAAAGAAATAAACCAGCACCTAGAGGCACTTGTACAGAGATATGTGGAGATGGGAAGAAGCCAACAGCCATTAAAAAATTAAGAAAATTTAAATATATGAGAAGTATCTATAGGTATTTTAATGTTCTATTTTAAATTCAAAAATTTCAATTTATAATTTTGTATTACTCTCCATTTTAATAAAAACCGCATAATTTATTTAATAAAACATATTATTTTCAAAATAGAATAATTTATTTTAAGAGAAAATTAGATTATGATTTTTTTAATACTGGTAGGCTGAATCAGAGTCTATGTCCATAATGAATCTCCTTGGCTAGTTTGATCCGGACTAAATAAATTAAACTACATCTAGAAGTAAACTATGCTATCCAAGTTAAATAAATAAGAAGTTAGAAGTATTACACAAATAAATACTATTTTAATCACCAAAAATAATTTTCTCTATTTATCAAAAAATTTTAGATTCTAAATTTTAAATGAAGATTATTTGAAATCTCATGAAATAATTTTTTATTTTATATTTTAGGCATCTAAAAATATTTATTTTCTTAAATTTTAGAGTTATTTATAATTAAACATTAATGCAGCCCGTATTGCTAAATTTATTTTTGAATAAAATTTATTAAAATTCATTATAAGTATCTTTTATTTGATTAATTAATTTACAATTTACCATTTAAAATATAAAAGGTCTCTGTTTAATCGATTGAACTAATTGTGACAGTTTTTATAAGATCTCCATTGGTGGAATCAATTATCATAACTCCAAAAGTCGGTCCTAATATTCCAAATAACCTCTAACTCACGTCAAGATAAGTTAGTTTTTCTATCGCAGACAAAATTTTATAAATTTCAAAATCTAGGACGAGTGACCTGACACAAAATCTGCTTGGCTGGGGTATGGAGATTAGCCTACCATTACTCAATACTTCAGGCACTTTGCATTTATCTCCCTTCTAGGTAATTTAGTTTAGTAACCAGTCGATGAATTGTGAGAGATTAATAACAGACTGCGAATGCTGTCGGATACCTGAAGACGGGCGAGAAGATTACTGCTACCAATTATATATCCCTTGGGCCTAGATTAGTGATCCTCAATTCTTCGAATAGTAATGCCACATTCGAATCTTAATTGCGCAAAATATTGTAAAAACAGACCTGTAATTGTAAATGTATGTTGGTAGGTAGAAATTTTGTGACCCTTGAGGAGAGAGCATTTCAGGCAAGTCCACTGGCATTATTCTGCACTAAGTTATCCGAAGGCTTCACCTAAAAACGTGGACTTCCTAGACCTACCATTCGTCAGAAATAATTATTTTTAGCATCTAAGAGTAACCAATAACAACTGAGGTTTTTTGTTCAATTTTGCCCAGTGAGAGTCAGGATCTAAGTATCGTTTCTATCAGGAATGCAAGGTTGTATTCCTCTGATTCCTTCATACTAACGGAGATGGTGAGTCATATACTTGTGACACCATGGATTGACATGTGCCTCAGTTTTTGTTATTTCTATTATAAACTTGTCTTAGTTACTCCTTAATTCCTTTTAAATTCCTAAATATCGTAGTCATATAAGAGGAATCTGAATACTCGTACTATTTAGAGAATTATATATTTACAATAATAAAAAATAAAAAATTAATTTTATTAATATTTTAATTAGTTATAATTTTTTAGGGACTAAGATTAAAGCTGTTTTATCACTTTAAAATCTTAATTCTCAATAATAAGATAACTATAGTTCGCTAATTTACTTTTTATTTAATTTTAAATGAAATAAAATTTTGAGGATAAAGACAAAATAAAAATAATTTTAAATAGGCCTTCATGGAAGTATATATTAAAAATTAGAGTGATATTTAATATATTCAGCAATGAATAATTTTGGGTTATTTAAAATCGAAAACAGCCTCTCCAAAAATATGGCGATACAGTTCGTTTAGGATGGTTTTCGCTTTGATATGGGATTTCTTGCAGTTTACACTATTGAAAAGGGTATAGACTTCTAAGTCTGTAATAGGAGTGTATCTCATAGTTTTATCATTGGATAGCAGGCTTCAGTGATTTTTCTTCCTCAAGCTTTAATTGTCTGATTAGGATAATTACAGCTGTTGCTTTGGTTTATCCCGAGTACCGCTCCGCCTTTGTTTTTCATTTGCCCATTTTCCCTTCTTAGGATTAAGTTAGCCAACATCTCTATCTTCATTTGGAAGTCCTTTTAAGTCATATAAATTATTTAAATTACTTTAATAAGCGAGATTGCAATTGCAAGGTCCCGCATTAAAAAAGCAGTCCATTGGTTAAAAATGGTAATTTAAAAATTTCTTCCTTCATTCATATCTTTTTTTGAAATATAAAAAATAATCTTACTACTATTGTTTTTGCAAGTATGTAAAAACTTAGTTGTTTTATTCGACTCTTACTCATCATAATTCATAAAATATGATAATTTTGAGCATTAATTTTTATGTTTAATTATTATTTTAAATGTATTTTAAGATTTAATATATGTGTAATACTTCCTCCATTTAAAATTGTTAATGACTGTATCAACTGCTGTCACAAATAATTTAAATGGGAAGACGTATGTCTTCGTAGTCGAATGATGATTGAAATTTTATTTATTTTAAATTATAAAAAACGAACACGGCGAATAATACTAACCTGGCCTCCATAAAATACTTGCTCTCCATT